>VDFB02099544.1:0-25497 GCA_007258455.2 Sequoia sempervirens | reverse complement strand
CTTTGGTCCCCTTATTTGATGTACTATGTAATATTGGTTAAGAAGAAACAACCTTTCCATCTTGGTGTATCACCTTCATTTTCCCAAGTTCATGCATTCCTTCTTCCCTTTTCCCTTGTGAGCTACTAGATTAGGCTAGTGGTAGGTTTTCATGTTTTGGGCTGGACCAACACATTGCATTGGGATTGAAAAAAGAATTTTTACTTCTTTGGAGATTTGACCTCATATGCACAAAGGTCGCACACCTTGAGGTTGTTTCCATTGTGTCATTGGAATGTTGAGCTTCATACTCAACAGGGTGCAATTTCATGTGAAAAAAGGCCTTTTTGTTGCTTTCGTTATCTTAGAACAGCAATATCCAATGCCACTTTTTGTTTCTTGTTTATTAGGCTCTATAGGAATATAGATGCTTTGTTCTTTTCTTCCACATTCTTTTCTACTATAACCAAGTTGTTTCAAGAGCTCATAACCTTTTCCATAAAGTTCCATCTCTTTTTGATTTGGTGGTTGTTGATATTCCACTTCATCAAAGTTTGTTGTATAACTTTTTTCTTCTTCTAAAGTGGATGAAGTGGATTCCTGTGAGGGTTCTTCTGAGTTTTGTGTTGACATTACCATTGATTCTTTTCCTTTTTCAGGCTGTTTTTTTGTCATCTTATATTCTCCCATGAATGTTGGTGTGAAATATAAGGAACCCCAACTATCTTCCAATAACTTCGTGACTTCTTCAATATTCTTCTCTTTTTCTTGTTCTTGCATGATTTTAACTTTTGAAGTTGGTATCAATGTTTTCACAGGGATTTGTTTATCATTTTTAGTGTGCAAACAACTTTCAGGTTCAAAGTCGTCCTTGACTGTGTAAAATTTATTGTTTTGAACATACTTCATTAAATGATGGAGAGTCAAAGGCACCACATGCATTTCATGAATCCATGTCTACCTAAAATAAAATTATATGAAAGATCATGAGGCATAACATGGATAGTATTTTTCAATATAGCTTTTCTAACAATAACAGGTAATGTGGTCACGCCAAGCGGTTGTTTTCCTATGTTATCAAATCCATAGATGGACAATGATTCAGGTTCAATCTTATTCTTATCATTTCCAAGCTTATCCAAAAGGTTCACACTACACACATTAAGGGTTGAGCCATTGTAAACAAGGGTTCTCTTCATTCCTTTCCCATTAGTAATGGCTATGATCATGAAAGCTTCATATTGTTTTTGAACTTCCAAGGAGGGTAACTCACTTTGGTGAAAAACAATATCTAGATTAACCACATTCATTATTTGAACTAGGACTGCCACATCATTTAGATTTGCTTTAGGAGGAATCAAAACTTGTTGTAAGGTTGTTTGAAGCATACTATGGTAATTAGGTGAGGCTTGAATAAGATCCCATAACTATATCTTAGCAAGAGTATTCTTAAGTTTTTCAACAAGATCATACTCCTTTCCACTATGTAAAGACAATCGAGGAGCACTAGGCAAGATAGGTTGAGGCAATGGTAATGAAATAGAAGGGGTTTGTTTTTTCCTATTGTTCCTTGTGTTATATGTATGAGCAACAGTCTTATAACCCGATTGCTATGAAACATTGTCATTATCAAGTTGCCATGTAAAGTTCAAGATATCTCCTAGTTTATTTTTATGTGGTTCTAAGACAAGAACGGGTTTGTTTTGAACTTGAGGTTGATGTGAGGGTGGTTAAAGGATAAGTTGAGGTGTGATTGTGTTAACGTCTCTATGTTTTTGTTTGTCAAGACAAGCCTTAGTGGATGAACCTTGTGAGATGAAATCCTCAAGGGATTCATATAATATATCAAAGTCATCACTACTAAAGGGATTGAGGGATATGTTAACTTGGAAAAAGAGATATGACGTGATCAAATAACTATGATTTCTCCAAGAGTTTCATCAAGTTTTGCTTGTTTCTTTTAATGTTTATGCTTTTTTTTTTCCTAATGATTGCAAAATATAAACTAATCTATCTAATAATGCAATGATACTGAAAATGAAAGAAAAGTATAGAAATATAACACTAACTTTAACTAAAATATGCAAGAAATGTTCTTCCACATTGTTACAAAAGGTAGCTAAATGAGCAATATTTTGAATGCACAAATAAACTGTTTTAAAATTTTAATTTTCAAATCTAGAAACAAAAACAAAAATGTAACCTAGAGACAAAAAAGTACTCAAAAATTTGTTAAAAATGTTTGTACAGGGACTCATTCACCCATGGGTGAACGGATCCCAGATTAGGGTTTTTTTAATTTTATTTTCCTTCTTCTGAGCTTAGTTTACGTGTTTTTTGTTTTTGATTCATAACAAAAAGTTTTGTAACAGTTTTTTCTAGATGTGTCTCTAAATGCAAGTTAAACTAAGGTCAAATGATGAACTATGTGAATTTTTTTATTATGCAATATGAGTCTAAACTTGAATTTAAATGATTAAATGATGATCTTAATGTAAGTACTATACAAAATAAATTCAGATCTAATGAAATTTTCTAATTTTTTATTATTTAAGTGATGCAAACATGCAAATTTAACTCTAAATTTAATGTTCACTAATGCAAGATTAAAGAAACATAAATATAATTCAACTAATGCAATCTAGTGCAAAATTCAGATCTAGCATTGAAAGGACTCTAATTTTCAAAAAATTGTTGTACAAGGTCAGGTTCACCAAAATGAAACAAAGAAAATTAAGGGGTTTCTAGGGTTTCCCAAAATGAAAAAGTGGTTCCAAAGAGGGACAAGGGGTCCTACTTCTCTTATTTCATTAGGAAATGAGATACACACAATGAAATGACTATCAACCCTTAGGTGAATCAAGTCAAAGTGTGAATATACAAATTTCCCTTTTTTTGCAAGTATGGGGGTCTACGTCAAACATTACTTTGGGGATAAAGATTAAAAATATCAAATCAACTCCAAATGCAATCTACAACTTTAATCTAATATATTATGCATAAAACTAAAGGAACCAACAAAGTTTCTAGAAAATATGAGAGGAATAAATGATGTGCACCTTTCAAAAGTTGTTTTTGCAAGCTAAACATGGGCTCATTTTCCCTAGGGTGAATGGGTCATGACAGACTTTTTTGGAAAAATTTGAATCTAGGATTGAAGTATGAGACCTGCAATTCTTTCCTATAACTTTGTACCTCCACTATCAGATCCAGATCTATGCAGAATTTGCAAAACAAGATTGTTTTTTTTGGTGGATAGGGGTTTGCCTCGTTCAAACCCCAAGTTTGGTAATTAAACCTTCATGAAAAAGATAGATCTAAAACATAAGATGTGTGTACAATCCTAACCTTAAGTGTGTCTAATATTAGGAAACAAATGATGCAAACGAACCCTACTCAAGTGTGTTAGAATAAGATCCCTAAATGAACACACACAATGATGAAGACCTACTTTGGTAGATTTTAAATCACCCTAATAAGTCACAAGTCTGAGTATACCTTCCTTTAGGCTAAAATTAGAAGGATAATAGAAGATGGAATCACTTAGGAAAAAAGTCATTAGGCTTGGTTTAATGTCTTGTGCATCTCCCAAAAACTAGAATCCATCATGATCCTCTATAGGCATCTATCATCAATCCTTTAACAATGCTTGATCTTGATATCAAAATGATATTGAAGACTTGAAAAAACAACTCAAATTCTACTCCAAGACTTCAATTTTGAACTCTTGATTGACTTCTCCTTGCTCTTGAATATGAATGATTGATCTCATGTGAAATTATCTTCCTTGTCTAGTGTAAAATGAATGTGAGACTTATTTTATAGGCTTCCATTCTAATTTCCCAATTATTAGATCCCAAAATCTAACATGTGAAATTTGAATTTGAGAGCTTGAAATGCCACCAAAAACATATCCAAAGTTGAGTTTAAGGAACTTAATGAGGACCCATTCACCCATGGGTGAATGGGTCCTAACCTAGAACTTCAGGACTCCACAAATGTCGAGGATTAATTTAATTCATATCATTTATTCGATGTAGGTTGTGGTGTTGGGAGTTAAATAAATTTAGGTAAAATAGGCCTTGGGATACATAATAAAGGGGTATTAGGGGCCTATTAATGATATTTTAAAATGCATTAATGAAGAGGTCACCAAAGTAGGTCAAAATAAGTGTGAATTGTACTTTCTCCTAGGAAGGGGTATAATTTTCTACACAATAGTATCAAATTATGCTCGCTACCACATGCATCAAGTGTTATGTAGATAATCCTTCTTGCAAGGAGTTAGGTAGCATATCATCATTCATTTTGGCTCATCTTTGCCCCTACACTTGGGGGGCAAGGAGTTAGGTAGCTTTGTCCTAGGTGCATTCCTTCTAGAAAGGGATCCCTCTTTATCTCATTAAAATGTTAGTGTAGCAAGTACACTAACATTCTAAGTGGGGCATATGGTCCCTCACTTGTTATTTGCATAAGAAATGGTCCCTTCTTAGTGATAATAACATACATATTCTAGGAAGTTTGACCTTGTCAAACAAAGCATGGTCTTCTTAATCCATGTGATGTATCCCCTTTGTGGTAATATTAGACTTGGTGTCCTATCAAAGTGTTATCTTTCTTGGCATATGATTTCATCCCTAGTGGTAATACTATGGTTGGTATACCATAGTGTGAGATTTTCTTTTTCTTGACTTGTCCTCTCTTGGTGGTGATGTCATGTGTGATGTTCCCTAAGGTGTGACCTATCATGCATCAAGCAATGCCCCTTTGATGATTATTGAATTTAACATTTTAGGTGGTGTTATCATGTCACTCCTTGAGGTTTTGATCCTATTTTATCATCATTTGTTGCACCCTTTGAGGTGATTTTGGCATTTTTTCACCACTTCATTCACAAGAGTTGAACTCAGTGTAGCATTGATCATTGTGTGACATCTTATCAAGGTTATCAGGGAGTATAAGTCTTGGTATGGTTTTCATGGGAACACCTTGTATACCTAGTGTGTGTCACTCATTTTACCTTGTCTTGGGGGCTGACCTAGTGAAAAGTGGTCCTCACTAGCTCCTATGCCTTCCAATTTATGGTTCACCAAGCTTTTCTATGGTGTGAGTCATGAACACATTTTAATGTGGACACCTAGCATAATACACTTTTCTTGCTAGTGGAGCCATGTGATTCATGAGTGATGTGTATGACTTCAATCCTCATGGAGCATTTTCTTTATTTGATGGAGACATCTGGTATTTGAGACAATTTAAGACTAAGGCCTCTTTACCTTACTGACTTGAATCCTTTTAGTAATAACCTTGTGTTTTGTTGTGTATTATTTTTATGTGTTTTCACGTGTCTTCTTCATGTTTGTGTCATGTTTAAATCGTGTTTACTATCATTCCATAATCATCTATATGTTATGTTATGCCATATGTTTTTACTATGTATGCTTCATTTTTTCAACATGTATGTTTGTGTATCTTATATTTCTGCACATCATGCATATGCATATGCGTTCCTTTGTACTTATGTTGGTTTTCCATTGGATCTTGGATCTTGGGGGCTTGCATAACCTCCTTGATCCTTAGTCATCCTATCTCTTCTACATTTGTACAATTGGACCCCTCTTGAGATATATTTATCTACTTTAGTTTTAGTCTAATCGTAAGTTCATACTCTCACTAAAGTGGGGGTTAAATGTAGTTTAGAAAATTTTGTACCTTTACAAATTCACACTATGTTTTTTCCCCTAATTTCTTGGACTTTATTAAGCTTCTAATCTTCCAAATTATGCATTCCAAAACCTAATGTTTACCATTTTTTGAAGGAGGAAAAGCATTGACCAAATGCATCCAATCATTAAATTGTTCTTGACTTTGGGTGTCCTAGAAATTTGGGCTAGGACCCATTCACCCATAGGTGATTGGGTCCCCCTTCTTAGCCAATACCCAAATTCAAAAATCTTGTTGGCAGCATTTTAACATCCAAAATTCAAATTATATGAAGTGTCAGATTTTGGAACCTATTTTTTAGAAAATTGGATAAACACGTATAAATACCTAGTTATTTTATCATTTGGAATTGAACACGCACTATCTAGAATTCAAGAGAAAATCAAGAGAAACATATCAGAGTATTATTACAACATTTCAAGATCCAATGTCATGTCAAATTTTATGTGTGCTCATATTGTCTTGTGAAGGTTAACATTTTTGTAGGTCTCCAAGCATTCAAGAATTCAAGAAATCCTATCAAGCAAGATCCAAAGCATTGAGTAGATGTGCATGACTTCAATCCCTCAATATAACCATTGAAGGGTGGTGAGTTGCAACATTGTGTTCATTCATCATTTCCTTCCTTTCAATTACCATTTATCATTGACATATTTCCAATATATAAAAGTGGGAACACTTACACGGTGTTTGACTAAGACAAGCCCCTATATGGCACAACATCTTCCCTTTGTGTGAATGTGCAGGTTGCATATTTCAAAAGGATTAAAGAGATCTCAAAGGAAAATTATACATTGTTGAAGTTGTTGTCATCAACCTTGTCAAGACACGAAAACTCGCCTACAAACATTATTGACGAAATTTTGACAAGTTTACAACTAAGAATCAGGAGCTTAGATCTAGCACCAAAGGACTCCAATAAAAATTTTAGGAATCCCTATCAAAGATCTAGATGCCCAGGGGTGACCCAATCCCTCTACACATGTTGAATTCAAATTTTGGTGATAGGTATACATCAATCTACACTTTCTACATCCACTTGCAAAGTTTTGTTTTTGTTTGTTTATCTTTGGGAAATTGAATTTATCATATTAGGTAATATAGTCAAATTAGGTCAATCAATCCAAATCATTTCCAATTCATTCCTAAGACTCAAAATGATTAGATATAGGTCTGATTGACTCACCTTAGAGGTTGAAAGTCATTCTATGCACCTTATTGATTTGCATCCTAATGAAATCCTAGAAATGTTGGAACCATCAACTCTAGGTTTTGGATATAAAACTTAGGGTATCAACATTTTTATGTTTCAAAAACAAATAAAAAGTGGGCTGACTCTTCTCTTGGCTTCATTTTAGTTATGTTAGCTACTTACTCCTCCAAACAGCTCCAAAAATCCTTTGCACAATCAATCATTTAAATTGAAGAGGGTGAAACAATTGCCTTTTCCTCATACCCAAAAAGGCTACATTAAAGGCTTGTTATGTAGAAGGATGATGAAGAGGAAGTAGAAGCAACAATAGGGCCCACTAATATTTTAAGAATCATGTTAACAACTCATTCAACACTTGAGGAACAACCCTCTAGATTCTTTTAGAGAGCATAAGTAACCCCTAGCCATATTGGTTTTTGTTGAAGAAGAAGAGAAAACTCTACAAACTCTCACTCTATCAAAAATAAAGTATGATCTTTAGAAGTATACATGACAAATTGAAGAAATGCAAAAAAATCTTGTTGATAAAGCCAAAAATTATAAGAAATTGAAAAAAAAGATGTACAAGATAGGGAGGAGCACAATAAATTGATCTCATACCTTAAGCAAGCCCTTGAGTAAGAAAAAGCTAATGTTTTTTCTAAGGATTCCCATATTTCCACTCTCAAAAGTTCCCTCAATCTACTACTGTATGTAGCAAAGGTGTTCAATTTTATTATGCACCACCCCTATCAGCTATCTCACTTGCCATTACTTGACTTAGGGAAGATAACAATCAAATTTGAAGAGCTTTCGAGTCCCTCCAGCAAGGCATAAATTCAATCAAGGAGTGAGTGGTTCAAGCTCGTGAGATAGGGGAGGCACTTTTGGCTCAACACCAACCATCAATATGCATATCTATTAATTGCTTTAATTCCCATTTTTAAGAGTTATTTTCTATCGATGATATGTTTAGTGTCCATTTCCAATGAAGAAAGGATCTTAGGTTGTTTACAGAGAGTTTGCTCTATATAATTATATTGCACCAAGGAGGATTTAGATGATGGATGAAGTACTAGATGGTCTTTGTAGCAAAAGATATATTGAAATCACTCACCTCTTTGATGTTTAATAATCCATCAATTTAGTGTTCCCACTAATCAGCGAGATTTGGAAGTTGACATTTGTTTTACACCAAAGTAAATGAGTGAGTTGAGTGATGACTTATCTTTGGAGTAGAATAAGAGGTAGAAGTGACCTTGGTATGGCTTGTAGAGTTGATTGGATCAATTGTCTTTTTTCTGGTAACAACATGTAGTTATTTGTCCAGTATTATTTGTTCCAAATCCTTGTCAAACCTTATCCCATTTTGATGAGTTATTTCAATTGTAAAGGGACTCCAAGCTATGCTATAATTATTTTGTGATCCTTGCATTGGAGAAGGTATATATATAAGCATTTTATTTTAAGTTAGGTTGGCATTGGAAAATAGGTTACATGCATTCCCATTTATTATTTTTCCCAAGGATTTTGCATACTTGGAGAAAATACCTTTCATACTTTAGGCTTCTTTCTTAATTATGGAGGCAATCTTCATGATATCATCAAAAAATGAAACTTGGTTATCGTCTTTCCATTTGGTGAACTGCTTGGAGCTGCAAGGTTATCCCTTATTTTTAGAATTTAGAAATTGATCTTAGGGGGTTCTCACTCACAAGGACAAATAAATAGGGGTTGAGTGAATCCCCTTGTCAAAGGCTCTTGAAAGATATGAAAGGATGCCCTAAATTTCCATCGAGGGAGATACAAAAATAGATTGAGGTGATACAACTAAATATCCACATGAGATGGATTGTGTACTAAACCCATAGCTATTAGAGTACATTATAAATTAAAATCCACTTGCACCAATAAAAATATTTAGCAATATTAAGCTTTATTTGAGCTCTTGGCTTGGATTGGGTTTTGAGCCAGTGGAGTATATCTTCTAGCACCCTTATGCTATTTGTAATTTTTCTCCTTGGGATCAAAGCATATTGTGGGGGACACAAGTTCTTGTGAGCAAGAGATTTATCTTGGCTTTAGTGACTTGAAATATGATTTGGTACAAAAATTTGTTTAAATTGAGATATTTGATCCACTTTTTTTGTTCACAAAAACAACAATAAAGTGGTTCAATTGAGTATTTTTGGCATCTTTCTAATTTCCCTTGATTCTTCTACCACCTCCATAATTTCTTCTAAGTAGAGGCAAGAATTTTGGTAGAGTTGTCCATCATATCCATTAGGCTCAAAAGCCATTGTCCAACTGGAAGGAGAAGATGATTTGTTTGCCATGATTATAACTAATTAAAAAGGAGAAGCAAAAATTTCAAAACCATTGTAATTATACCTAATTTTTTCTGAATCAATCTTGTAGATGAATTTCCCCCCCATAATCCCATGTTTTTAAAAAAAAATTGATTGTAATTTCTAACAATTTTTTGAGTGTTTAAAATGCATAAAAATTATGTTTAAATTACAATTGAAACCTTAACCAATCTCCCACCAACCCATGAAACCCTCAAAACCCCACAAAATGGTGAAATATTTTATGAATAATGTAGTCACATGGCATTTAAAGGGCACAATTGCAAATGAGAGCTCACCAAGATGTGCATACAAGGCGTGGCTATTTGGAAACTTGTAGGGAGTTAGGAGGCAATGCATTTGAGTTAGGGAGACATTTTTTTTGCTATAACATTGAACTGCAAATGCATTCAATAACTTTATGCCATATAAATAGTATCTACAAAAAATTGAACCAGTGCATACAAATAGATGAATAATTTGTTAAGTAAAATTTTTTATGTGCACATCACAAGGATCTTTCAATTTGAATTAACAAGGTAAAAAATGTTAAATCTATTTTATTTTGGTGGGACTTCCATCCAAAGAGATAATATTTTACTATTACGACAGGTGAATGGTCTATATTTTGAGGTTATATTTGAGCTTGATGTTCATACTTCATATTTTGTGTCTACATTATCATGGTTCAATTTTATTTATATTTAGATGCTAGGATTTTTTCCAATACCATCAACACCCTATCACACATGGCTTAATTTTGTGTTGACTTCTTATCTACATGGAATGTCCTCATCATTCTTGATTTTCTACACAACTAAATTGCTATTGTGAAGATTGGTTGACTATTTGTTCCAAACAACATTTATTGGTCTATCTTTTTTCTAGTGGGAGCCTTGTAAATCAACTCTCTTGAAATAAATTATCCATATTCTTAGCTAAATGGCTTGAATTTAATGCTAATTTAAGCTCTTTGTCATATCATTGCTTTGCTTGATGAATATGACAATGCTATAGTTTCATTTTTTTTACCTAGTCTCGTTACTAGAAGTGAAAAGGTAATGTTATGTTTAGGTTATCTTTGTCTTCATAATATTTTATCCTTCTCTCAAGTTGTAGTACAAATCCCCTTGGCTACATAAAAAAATCGGCCTGATGTTTATATGTATCTAGTATTGCACATTTTGATATTATGCATATCTACCCTAAAATGTGTTTTGTGGACCTATCTTCTACTTCTACTTTATATGAGTCAATACTTCGACTAAATTTGAAGATTTGGTTTAATACCAAATATTTTGAATGTGACTTGGTTTTGTATATTAAATATTTGAAAATGCATAATTCATACCCATTTGACTCTACCTGTTATTAGATATGGTTCTCTTTTATCAACTGATTAATTTTTTATTTGGATAATATATTCTTTGAAGTTTCCTACTTGAAAATTTCTCAATGATAAAATGATTTTTTCTTTTATCCTTTTGAGATGAAAACATATTTATTATCATTGTTTTGAGGTCTTACTAAGTTTTGGAAGGTTTCAGAGTTTGTTATGATAGTGTAGTCTTTATGAATAAACATTCTTTTGATATTAACATTAATTTGGAATGCAATGTTGTTAGTAGCATTTTACCATCCACTCACATCATACAAGACTAGAAGTTTATTCAAATATCACTTAATCAGATATTTTATGTTAACTGAGCAATAAATTTATCAACTTCATGTAGAACTTAGCAAAGAATCATTTACTAGCAAAGCTTACATGTTGCACTGCATTCTACTATTATAGACAAACTTTTCACTTAAAAAATTCATGGGATAAACTCTATATTTTAGACAACTCATGGGCTAAATTATCTACTTTGTTTGCTCTCTATATATTTATGCTATGGAAATGCCTTTAAATTTTAAAAAAACAAATAGTTTTTTTTTTTTTTTTATCTGAATTAAAAAAGAAAATATTAATACTTTTAGTTTGCCGATTTTTCCCCCCAAAAGATTTTTGTTGCTATGGTATGCCTAATTCTTCTTCTGTTATTGTAGCCATTGGATCATTGTTTTCCATCTATGATACTATGTGCTAGATTTTTTCCAAGACCTCTTCTTTAGCTTTGCTTTTAGTATTCATGAACAAGGTGTGGAAGTGGTGATTTTATAGTTTAAAATATCTTGATCATTAAAGAGAAAAGTTGTTGTTTTTGTTTTGAGGTGTTGCACTCTATTGATATGTAGTCAGTTGAAAATTGTTTTAAGAAAGAATTTCAAATTTAGGTTTCTTGCTTTGATCCAATTTTCTTGTGATTGTTATCACCAATAAATTTCTTCATGTGTTTGGATGGTGGTGAGCTGTTGGATAAGAAGTTGTTATTATGTTGATTATTGATTTGAGAATCCATTATCTCTAATATCCCTTTTTAAGTTTCATAGGTTGCTTAGGGAAAAAATTTTCTTTAAAATAATCCATTATCTCCAATATCCCTTGTAATTTGCAAAAGTTTCTTAGGACATATTTTTCCTTAAAATAATCCAAAATTTGTATTGATTCCAACTTCTAATTTTTTATTTTAGCATTGCAGGATTACTAAAAAATCTAAACATAACATGCCTTTAGATGTGGCTAGTAGCTTTCCACTAGATCAAGGTCAAATTTCAGAATTCAAAATTTTCCATCTAGATCAATTATGTGCAGAAGGTGTGTGAGGGTGAAACTTTATGGAGAGGATGAATAGAGAGAACAATTAGTCAACAACCAAATAAAATGGCTTTGAGAAGAAAGATTGGGAAGCATCCAATTCTTTAGCAAGATAATACTCAATTTCTTCAACTATGAAATGGCATCCCTTTCTTCTATTGCACCTAGCCTATTTTCTAAGGAAAAAATCTAGATCAAGTATATAGTGTGTTGAGATGAGATTACAAAGGGCAGTGGTACTCCTGTTATCGAATTTGGTGTTGCCCATTTTCATAGAAGGATCCTTGATGGATTTGGAATCTCCCAAAAGGAGAGATATGGGAATGGAGAATGTTTGTAACAAACTAGATATATTATCCAAAATCATGATTTTTATATTTCCTTACAAAATGATGTAGATTTTGGTTATGAAAAAGTTGTGTCAAAACTTGTGAGAAAATTCCATAGCACATCAGGCATCCAAAACTTCCATTTACCTTGATGAATATTCCTTTCCAATTTCTATATTGATGGATGAATAATTTAGCCTCTTTTGTGCACAGTTTGGTTTCTTGAATTATCATTATATCTGCTTTGAGTATTTCTAGATGGTGCTTGATTAGGTACCTTTGTTAGGGAAATTAAGGCCCCTAATAACATTCCACATGACTATCTTCATGACGCTAAGGGAGGGGGCTCCTCCCTTAGATCTCAACAAGTATTCCTTAATATTTGATAGTCCTTAGTCTCTTGCCTCTTCTCTCTTTTGCTTGTTTATTTTTTCTCTCAGACTTCTTGTTCCCCATCTAATTGATGATTTTGTGTGTGGATTGACTGATATTCCTCTGCTCAACAATCTCCAACTTGTCTCTTTCTATTTCTCCATCTTTTGATTCCTCTTCTTCTTTTGCCATCTCTATTTTGTTTCCTTTAGATTCATCATTTGACACCATCATGGGGTTAGTGTTTTAGCTCTTTTTAGGGTCAACATAGATTCCATCATTTTATTGAGATTCACTAGTATCCCATTGTTTGATCTCTTTTCCTTCTCCTTTATTAGATTCAGTTTGATTGTTTCCTTTCCTTCAGGTGCTTCATTAAATGTCTCCATATTTCCAATGTTCGACATTAAGAATTTTGTTCGATTCTTCTTCGCTCTAAAAATAGCCACAAAAACCTTTTGGCATAAAGTTAACCAAATCTTATTTCCAGTTTCCCTCCACCTAGTCAGTTATTTTATGGCGTGCTAATTTATTGCCTGAAAAGATCCCTATGATAGTGATTTACTCTAGTTCCAACGAGTCCTTCCAAACAATATAGGTTAAATGGATTATACCATCCTCTTCTTCTTCTTTTCTTTTTTTCGGGAGGAGGCAAAGTATTTCACAAATTAGACTTACTTCCTGCCACAGAATCACCATTTCCCTCTAGACTTCCTACATTTGTTTCTTTGTTTACTGAGGTTTCATATACTTTGTTGCTCTGCTTTTTTTTTGGGATTGCAAGCCATTTTTTAATATATTTAATTTTATTATTAAATTTATTTTCTACTTTCTAGTGAAGATAACTTTATCAACAATTATCAAGGTCTCTATTTCAAACACATGGAAAAATAGTAAAATAGGTAAACAAAAATTGGAAAATATTTGTGGAGTAGATAGTGATGTTCTTGTTTTAACAAAAAAAAAAAAGTTAATTCAGATGCATACAAAAAAAATTAAGTTGTCGAAGTAACCTATATAGATAACTACAATTCAAAAAGTTATTAAAAAAATTATTAAAAAAAAAATATGAAGAAATATTTGTGCACTAGATATTAGTGTTACAAATATATGTTTAACAATTTATAATTTTATCCTATCTACAAATAAAGAACCCTAATTGGGTTCGCCATGATTTTCCTCAAATTTAAGTAAATTGTGAAATGGAGGAGGAAAGGGTGAGCTGCAGGGCGCTTTGAGGATGCCCCAAACTTATCAATTGTGAGGGTTTCTTGTCTTGCGTCTGCACCGATTGTGGTCTCTGTATGTCCACGTAAATGGCTTACTCTTTTTCTTGACAAGAGAGCAATGGTTGAGAATGGAAATCTTTGTTATTATATTCCTTGTTAACTGCATTTCATGTTGAAAGCACTTGCCTGGAATTGTAGCGATGAATTTTTATGCAATGTCAAACCATTTGCCGTGTAGGATTCAAAATAGTAATGTGTCATGAGGTTTTATATATACATTATCCCCATTCACACATCAGTAATCATTCATTATTGATAAAGATTCCTTCTATAGAAATCAGATTTTTGAAAGATTTTGGATGAAGATAGTTGAATTGTATGACTTGATGGCTATGATTATGAATTGGGTATACATGATTGAATAGAGGAATTGACCCAATAGATCAATGGAACTTGGAGTTCTTGGTTTATATTGTACATATTTACTATTGTTTTGATCACTTGTATATTCAGAGCTCTTGTTCCCTTTTACACCATAGAATAATGCCATGTTCTCACTTTCCCTTTCTTTCTCTAGACTAAAATTTCAATGGATCTAGTAGTAAATTGTTGTAACATGAGATGTATTTTGTATTTTGGTTTAGATCATGCTGAGGCGATTGTATCTTAGAAATAATATAATTTTCATTAGCCTTTGATATTATAGAGCTTTAAGACACTTTCATATTGTCAAATTGAAGGGAATAAGTCTCAAAGGAAAAGAATTTGTGATTCTTGGAGCCAAGATAATTACAGGCTTATTAGAGTATGCTTTAAGAGAAGAAGATACATTGGCCCTTTGTATTTGGTGGGTATCTATTTGTTTATCATATTGTACTTTCAAGAAAAATATAGGGGATTACAATCGACCTCTTATGTTTGTTAGGCAAGCTTCAATTATTTCCCACTTCTGTTCAACCTTTAAACAGGGGATACAATGTTGATTTATTATGATGTTGATGAAGTCCAATAATAATAGGAGAAAATAATTTACATTAATTATTAACTTGAAATAATCTATCCATATTTGATATTAGATCTTACCTGAAAATCAAGTGAGAATCTTCTTATAATGGTGAAATTAGCATTTGCATACCAATTACCTCATAGGCATTATACATGTTGTTACTACTTACATAAAAACTCTTACTATATTTCTCAAAGTTAATATAAAAGTAAAAAATTAAAATAAAGTAAACAATATAAATAAAAGAAAATAAATAGTTCTAAAGGAAAATAAAATAACTCCTATCATTATGCTTTGATTCAACTTTCTTGAGTACTAACTTTCAATCTACTCTCCTCTCAAAAGCACTTATAAGAGATTGTTGTTTTACATTTCAACTTAGATATTGCCCATTTAAGTCAAGGTTCATGAGAGAGGTTCATTTAAAAAAAAAAATAGATTAGATGTAATATATGTGTCAAACAAAAGGGGGTTGTTAGATAACTCTTGGAAAGGATTTGACATCTAGACACATCTGGTCCTCCTTATACAATGATTTAAAAAAATTATTCTAAAATATAAACTTAGCTCCCAAAGAATGGCTTATTCAATTGGTTTCTAATAATCGGGATTTAAAAAGAAATTTCAAAATGTAATAATGGGTATCATGAAATTGTGATTGCTCAGTAAGGATTTGTTGGATTTGTTGCCTATAAAGCCTATGACTTTTATTTTTTTGTTTTCCCTTTCTTAATTCCTCTCTCATTCAGTATTTAGAGGCATATTTCAATTTTTAACAATTTGTTTTGGGATGTCAAATATTGGTATGCATACTTTAATTTTGGACCTGACCTAGAATTCTTTTCATGTTAATGATGACAAAGATTATGAGGGCCTATTTTGGGTTTTTTTTTTTTAAATGACGGTGGAAGTCATGTGCCACTACAATAGATTTGATGAAAAAAAAACAAAGAAATCAATAAATAATAAAAATAATTCAAATATTTGCATAAACTAAAAGAACTAAATAAATAATATTTTTGATGAAAGAGAAATCAAAGATTTGATCACAAAGATAAATCAATCAAATTAGAGAATGAAATGGCATATTTTAATATTTAATATATGTATGCTAGTTAATTGTATTATTAAATTTATTTTCTACTTTCTAATAACTTTATCAACAATTGTCAAGGTCTCTATTTCACACACATGGAAAAACAGTAAAATAGGTAAACAAAATTTGGAAAATATTTGTGGAGTAGATAGTGATGTTCTTGTTTTAACAAAAAAAAAAAAAAGTTCACTCAAATGTATACAAGACTTTGAAAGAAATGCTTATGAAGATGTAGTTTCTTATGTAGTTTATTGGTTTATAAAAGATATGCCTATGTAATGGGGACAATTTATGCTAGTTATGCTTATGCTAGAATGATTTTATTTTATTTTCTAAAACAAGTTTAATATTTTATTCTAAAATTACATAGGGGATAAATTTAACCTCACCTCACCAAAATGAAAAGGAGACTAAAATATCTTTTATATTGGTAAATAATATAGTATTTAGGATTATTTTAGATAAAAGATTTGTTTTCTTGGTAGAATATTTAACAATGAATAAGGGATTGGAGTCTAGATTTATATATTAAATAGTTGTCTCTATTTTTTTGTAACCGACCACCAAATCAACCTAGTTTTTCCAATGGATATACTTGACCATATTCCTTATGTGTTGGTTTTTTGTTGACAATAATGAGGATTTGTGTATTTGTTGATCAATGCATTTTTTCCTAGTCTTTGACCTTCAAATGTTGTTGAAAAACTTGAGATGAATCTTTTTTTCCTTAAATCCCATGAATTAAATGAAAGGTTTATAAAATCATGCTTTTACTTATTTTTTATATTTTTAAAAAATATTTTCATGTATTTGTCTAAGATTATTTCTATTGTGTAGTAAATAAGTCATGGTAAAATATCTAGTGTCCTAACTTTTTAATGGGAAACAAGAATAGCAAAAGATCTTCTGCTTTCAAGGGAGCTTTTAGATGTGCATGTTGTCATTTTTAATTTTCACCATGATTCTTTGTTGCCAAGTAAGTCTCTTGTCTCTACCCAAGCCCTTTTTTTACTAGTAATAACACTCAAAATATTGAGGTTCAAGAGGCTTTTCTTGGCTTTGATAATCTTGAACATGTGCTTGAAGCCCTTACCATAGAATTTGATAAACATGAAAATATTTATATTTTTCATCTAGAAGATAACTTGAAATTAAAGTATTAAATAAAATAAAAAAATTCCCTTCAACATAAGCTTTGGGTATTGAACAAAGTCAAAATAAAAAATAGGTGAGATAAGAGACACTCAAATTAGGTTGTAAAATTGACTGTGATGAATCTAAATATTTCAAAGAAAATTTTATAGCTTTAGGCCTTCTCAAACTAGTGGATTCATCCCTCCCTCACCCATTTTAATCATGACTATATCCAAGAATTTAAAAGGGCTTGGAAATAGACCCAAACATAATGCTATATTAGCAGACTAATTAAATACCTTAACCATTTTATGTTGCTAATTTAGGAAACAAAGCTTCCCAAAGAATTTAAATAAATTTTTAACTCCAACATTGGTAAATATTGAGAAAGCATTGCTATTTTTTTCTTAGTCTATATGGTGGTCTTCAAGGTAGGGATAAACTTTGGGATATTCTACTTGTTTATAGAGAAGCTTATCCTCAAGATTATTCTTGGATTATTGAAGGTGAATTTAATGTTGTGTTATCTCTTAATGAAAATGGTGGACTTCATATTCTCCCTCAAGCTAGTCTTCTTTTTTTTTACATAATTAATCAACTTCAAATAATAGATATCCCTTATAGCCATGGTTCTTTTACTTGGAACAATCAAGGAACTAGGAATGATTTTATTTAAGAATATTTAGATATATTTTCATGTTCAATTAAATTTTTTGGTGATCTATGTTTTAAACCTTGAATTCATAAGGTCTAATAATATCCCAAGTACTAGGAGTGTCAAACCTAAGTGGATTACCAAAAACATGTCTTTAGGTTGGGAATCTAATGACCAATTGTTGAGATGGGTAAGACCTCATTCACTTTTGGCTCTACAAGACCAAGGGGCTTTACTTGAAATGCTAGATTGATGATTGAAACACTAAGAAATTACCTTACAAAAAACTATACCCACTGCATAGCGTATCCCAAAACTGATGTCATAATATACCTATATGCTAGTTTAGATATGTAAGGCTAAGCACCTTATCAACAAATAATATTCCATATGAGTGTTTGAGAATGTGTTTAATGATAACCTCTTAAATTTTATAAATGTTTAGACACATGGTAGTAGAACACTCTAAATTATAAAGACTAAAAAAATCATTCCTTTATCTAATTAGGCAACAAAGTCTCTATGTTCATAGAAAAGATATAATAACTATAAACAATGTGATTCATTAATCAACACACCAAAAAATACTAGGGTTCTCAGAATGCACAAACAAGATGGGATCTACACATACATTGAAAGAAACCAAAGATAGTTGGAGAATATTAAAAGAGTCTACTTAGTAATCTAGAAGCATCCACATACATTCATTTTACTATGTTGGACATGTACCTCACAAAGGTTTTGCAAGGATTTACAATCATCCAATTGGCCAACTAAACACCACACATCTAGAAATGCATGAAATACATATAGATAAACTCAATCAAGGTTGATTCTACCTTTAATCAACTAATATTCAAAGGATAAAAGTGTTATCACAACTTTAGGGACAAACCCAGATCTTTACAATACAAAAATATCTACACCCAGAGCTAGAAATTGATACCTTATGAATTCCTATGGATATCTCTCTCCTGCTAGTTTTGTTACTACTACTCTATAAATTTTTTATCCTCTTATCCTCCCTTTTTGAAAATAGATGCCAAGGAAAATGTACCCACGATATGGATGCTTATAGAATGTTAGAAGGTTGTGTCACTTGGGAAACCTTAGCCGCAACATCATCCAATGCTCAAATGACATGTACCCACTACAAACAAGATTTGATTAATAGGTAAAAAAATCCTTTGACTTGTTCCATGCCTTTTCATTGAATGAGCCATAAATTTAAGTGTAAGACTAGGATAAATCGCCCATAAAATCCACCGAAATGGTGTCATGGAAGAGAAGCACACTCAAAAAGTTTATACAAATATTAAATGGAGTATGAGTGTTATAAGCTCTCTTAGATCTACACCAAAATACAATAAAAACCCTTAAGGAAAGCCCTTGTATCAAGGTAAGGGTAGTTGTGGTGGTGGTCATCGTTAACGGGGATAGTTGAAAGTCATTTGCACCACTTTTTCTTGTTATGAAAATACGGCATCCATGTGGATGTAGTGTGTAATCAAGCTCATGGAAGAAATCACATAACCATTTGGTGGAAAAATGGGCCAATACATCTGTATGAAATTTCTCGCAAGGCTTGAATAACCATTAAACACCTACAAACCCCTTCCCACATAAAAATGATCCCTATTGAGATGATGCATAACTATATCCTCCATCGATTCCATTGAAAAAATCATCGACAACATAACATAACCATTTTTTCAAAAGTTTGGTTTACACAAATAATCCCCCCAAAAAATGCTTCATCACTTTTAGCTTGCTCGCGACCTTTTTCCTTTTGTCTTTACATGCACATGAGGAAATTAAAAAAGAAACTTCATTCATACAACCTTCTTGAGAAATTGTGGGGAAACCAACTTGAATAGGATAGTAGAAAACCAACTAGCATTAGACCACTCCATCAAGCCACTAAAACTTCACAACATCCTAATGCTCACAAAATTCCTACAAGATGTAGAAATTTTCCACTTGGGAGGAATCGATGCCCAACTAGCTAAGTTCACTTTGGACCGTATCTGGGGTTCATCTTCTTTTCACCACAACCTCTTGCCTTCATGTTTCTTAGAGCCCTTGTGAAAAAGCTTACTCATGCAAGCAATGTGAGAATTTGTCCCACATTCAGATGCACCAAAAAATTGTTAGCACGTAGCTGTGTGGAAAATTCATTGGCAAGTGGATAAGGGTGGTTTGCATGGAAAAACTTGCATGAAAAATGGGGAAAAAATTCTGCATGTAGAAAAATATAATTGAACAGAAATGACTATTTGAAAAGTGAAGTTCACGTGGCTACTAAAATTCTACAAGGCCTATAATATTTAATCAATTTATTCAAATTTCAAAAACTATTGTGGAAATTTCCCACTCAACATGACATTGCGAGAAAATGGGATAAATTTGGATCAAAGATAAAAAAAACTGCATGGCTATAACTTTCACCCCAAAACTTCAAAAATAAATTGGGCATAATACTTAGTACTCTACCCATTGGAGCTAAGTAATTTTGATAGAAAATATCCCATGGTTGATATTTCAAATTGGTTATATAAATTTCGACGAACATTGCTAAGGCACAAAAAGGGATACAAGATTTTGGAGTCCCAACATTGGCTCTAGTTGGGGACATGTGTCTCTTGTAAGCACAACGAGGATTAAGATATTCAAGCAAATAAAAAGGAACAACAAAACATGATTGACCTTGGAAGACACAAACATATATATAAGACAAAAACACAATCAAAACAATCTATGTTATAAAAATTCCAAGAATATTATCCTTAGGAAAAGTAGTGCTTTAAGTGTTGACCATGGACTGGTAGCTCCAAGTAATATCCATAAATATGATCCTTAGGTAAAATTTTCTTTGACTGCATTCTTCACTGATTTGATAAGGCCCAACCCATAGGGGATCAAACTTCCCATATTTTCCTTTGTATTTTGATCTACAATTCCACATGAGAACAATATCTCCAATTTGAAACTCTCTTTTTATGGCCCTTTTATTAAATAGGTACTTCATTTTTTAATTTTCATCAAGTTCCTCTCATGGGAATCCTTCTTGTTTCTTCTAATTTGATGAACTCGTGCATTCTTTGGGAGATGAAACTTTTCTCTACCCCTTCAATTTGCTTCAACAACTTAGACATTGAAAATTCAAGATTGATGGGCAAATTGAATTCAATACCATACACCAATTCAAATGGGATCCTCCCAAAAAAAAAATTGCAAGTTATTCTATCTTCCTAGACACAAAATTTAACTTATCATCCCACCTCTTCTTGTTAGCATCCATTTTTTCTGATGATGCCCATGATGCTCTTGTTGCTTGATTTATCTTTTATATTTCCTTGTTGATGATAAGGTGATGAATGGTTTAAATATATTCCATATTGTGAACACATATCAATAAAATCTCCAAATTAGAAACACATTGCATTATTAGCAACAATTCTTGATGACACGCCAAACCTGATGATTATGTTATTTAGCATAAATTCAATAACCACATTTGAGGTTGTATTCCTTATAGGAATTACCTCCACCCATTTTGTAAAACAATCAGTAGCCACCACTATCCACTTTGTTAGGAAAAGGTGTGTTGTACACCTTGCATAATGTATTTAATGTAATTATTCTTGGGGCCACTTTATGTTGCATGTAACATTGGGACATAAGTTAAGTTGCTAAAAATGTAATTATTTAATATTGGGGAAAATAAATAAATAAAGTACCCAATATTAAATAAGGGGACGTGGTTTTGTAATGTCATGGTTTTAGTCACATGGTTTTGTGTAATACCACTTGGTGGTTTTGTGGGAGCTTGCTTCTATAAAAGTAACCACAAAGGTAGTTGTTTAGCATGGGAATTTTTACGTGTTAGCTCTGGTTAGCATTTGCAAGGGTTTGAAGCATGGCATGGGATATGTGGTTGCATGCTTGATCACATGGATTGCTTGGAGAGGGCTTGTTGCTTCAATGGTGTTCATGGAGACTCTAAAGATGTATTGTAATCTTTATTGTTGAATAATACATGAGAGATGGATGCTTTTGGAGGATGGGCTTTTCCCTCTTGAGGGTTTTCCCAGGGTATATCTTGTGTCATATTTTATGGTTATGTTGTCTATTCTCTTGCACGTGGATTTTGAATACTTATTTTCATAGATTTCTCTTTTGGGTTATGTGGAAATTGTCTTTAAATGGTTGCAAGTTTCCAACACACTTGTATCAGAGCCATGGTTGTGGTTGTATAACCCTTGGTTGATAAAAATATTGTTTAAGTTTGAATCTATGCATTGCATGTGAGAATCAAAGACATGGCAACATATGACAGCTTTGCAGGTTGTTTATTGCAGATACGAGAATTTTGGGTGAAATGGGTTTCTCAGTTGTGCATTCTAGTGGGGGTTTTATTGGGGGGAAATTACAAAAGACCTCCTAGAACAAAATTGACCTCATAATTGGATCTGGGTTGGTTGAAAGATGAATTTTTATATATAACTCAACCTATTTTGGAGAAGTTGAAAAAATGCAATTTTTTTTGTAAAATCCCCATTTCGTAGGCGTACAAACATCTTTTTATTTCTTAGAATTTTTTAAAACAAATTTCTTCGCTATCCAAAAATTCACCTTGCATAAATAAATAAAAACAAAATAAAATATATACAGGTGTATAAAATCGGTGTTGAAATTTTTAATTCAAAAAAAAATTAGAATCAATTTAGGGAGGGGGGGGGTTTCCCACCCCCTTTTGACAGGCCTACGTCGATAGATCTATCAACTAGTAGGACTGTCAGGCGAGTCATGCCGCCGCCCCCATGTGGGGATAATTTTTTTTTTAAATAAATTTTTAATTTTTTAAAATTCTTTCACTCCCTTAAATCCACCTACCGATGGAATTTAGAAGGTGCCCATGCAATTTTTGAAAGTAAAATAAATTTAAATGATTTGAATTTTATTTTTGGATCCACCACTAGGGGAGCAGCGTCGCTCAGGTGGGGTCGTCACCCAGCCACCAAGGGTGGCTAAATTTGATTGCCTTACATCCAAACTATTGGTTTACTTTGAAGGGGCATAACTTTTTCCTAGGTGCTCTATTTTTTGACTTCTTGGACTCTTTCGAAAGGTGACTCAGAACTCTACACTGTGGTACCAGATATTTTTCCAGATTTTTCAATTTTGATAGTGTTTTGCTTGGTCAAATTCAGGTGTTCTATTTGAGCTTTGAGAGGTGATATCAAGTGCATATGAAGTCATATTTTGGACTTCGAATAGTCAACAGAAAGCTTTTTCAGAGCACTACACAATGGATCAGGTTTGGAGATATTTTTGCATGGTTTATTTATTGTTTTCTTTATCTAAGTTGTTTATGTGTTACTTTGACTATGGTGATACTATGAGTTTATGGATGATCAGATCTTGGAGATTTGATTTTGGATTCATTGTATGCTCAGTTGTACATCTCAGATTATTCTCTCATTTAACATGGTTATCGGTATATGGTTGGATTTTTATGTTACATTGTTGTATCTACAAGTTGTGCAATGTTGTAGGTGGTCTATACTTACATGTTGCATTTATGACTTGGACATGGGTTGTCTTTTCCCATTGATATTTTAGTGTTGATGCATGTTCAGTTTTGGTGGCTTATTTTAGTCACTTGATTTGTTGGTTTTGTTGTCATGTTGAGGAGGTGAGATTGTATTACCAGCTACAGTCATGATATGAAACCTATGTAGTTGAATATGATTATGCAAATATGTGAACATAGTTGGGTTGAGTTGTTGGTACATTTGGTGGTAATCATGGTGTCATGGATGTTTCTTCTTATTTAGAGACTTTGGCATGTAATGATGGTTTATGCAGGTGCATTGTTGGTGGTATTGGAGTGGTTCCTTAACTACGGTACTTGAATGTGTACATGTTTGGAAAATCATATCAGAGGTTGATTTGGTGTTTAAGTCTTTTGGTCTATATGGTTATTCTCTTAGATATCTCAGTTTACAGTTTATTGATGTGATGATAAGTTTGCATGTTTCAGTGACTGGATCTACAAGTCATGTAGGTTGTGGATTAGCTACCTGTTTACTTGCAGTGGGATGACTTGGTTATGGATTATCTTTATTCAACAGGTTTGATTTCTTATTGTTGCAAACTTTGACAGTTGGCCTTGTTCTTGGTCATTTGTACATTGGTATGTGTTCTTAGAGATGAGAGGATGGATGTTTCTTATAGTACCTAGATAGTTGTTTTGGGACTTGTAGCATGTGGTTTATCATGATGTCATGGACAACTTGAAATTACACTATTCAGTGGTATTTTTTTTTACAGTGATGGGTTGGCGGTGATGGATGTGTTTATGATGGTTTTGTAGTTGTAGGTATCTTCTTGGATTGGAGATTTTGATTCTACTTGTTATATTACTAGCATTTCAGTTGTGTGTGTAGACTTGGATGATCTTTATGGAGAGGATGGTTGTCACGATGCCATGTGTGACTCGGTATCACAGTTCAGTGGGAGTTGTTGGTAGTGACGTGGATTCACCATTTGATGGTGGATGATCTTCTACAGTGATTATTGGTGTCATGGATGACTCTTGGATTCTACTTCTATGCAGTGAGGGTTCATTGGAATATTTGTTTTTTATTGATAGAGGATGGATTTATATTCATATTTATTAGAGATGTTGTTTCTTGGTTTAGAGAGTGTTATGGTATTTATAGGACCCTAAATCTGCATTGGATCAAAAACAAAAACTCTTAGTATTGTTAGTAAACCAAAGCAAACAAAAGATCCCCTATAAGATTCATTTAATCACAAGAATGATGCCAAAGAAACAAGCAAAACATAGAAGGGCATCATTCTAATGATCAAACTAGCATCTTATAGTGGATTGGTGTCACATGTGCTAGTGACCCTTTCCCAATCCTTGATTGATAAGCTTAAGATGAAAATGCTATGAAGATGGTGGAGTGATGATGAACAAAATCAGTTCTCCATTAGAGAGTGACTTTGCATGAGTGATTGTGGAGAGATGGTGAAGGTTGTGAAGGATTTGATAAGAGATGAAGCCTCTATTTTATAGATTTTCAAAATGCTAAGTGTTGAAAATGGACCAATGTGGGACAAAGATCAAGCCAATAAGATAAGGCCACTTGTCAAGTGATGATTGGTTGATGTATGTGCAAGATTTGGGAAGAGTGCCCATGAGAGGAAAATTTTGAATTCAAATTTGAGAGTAAATGCTAAGTGGGGACAAAGAAATAGGCAATAAATGCAATGTGGAGGACAAATCAACTTGCCTTTGGGTGTTCAAAGTTGAGGGAATATTCCCCATAAATGCCATGTTGAAAATAAATATTTTGATAAATCAATTAAATGCAATTTCATGTGCAAGTGGCCAAATCTAGAGAATGCAAGTGGGTGAGATTAATATTTAATCAGGGTTAGATTAAATAGATGATGATTATGCTGATTTAATGGTGCTTAGATGATTTTGACTTTTAGGACTTTGATTTCTGATTTATTAAAATCAGAAAATGATGGAATATGATTTAGGATTTGATTTAAATAAAGTCACGATTTATTTGATGAATGGAATATGATTATGCATGATGTAAATTTGTATGTTTGATTTAAATAAAGTCCTGATTTATTTGATGAATGGAATATGATTATGCATGATGTAAATTTGACATGTCTACATTTTTCCCCTCTTTGAAGCAATGTA
>VDFB02099543.1:0-33682 GCA_007258455.2 Sequoia sempervirens | reverse complement strand
CAATGAGCACCATAGTGGTGTTCAACATGTCCATGGGCCATAAAAATGGAGGGATTTCTAGAAGGAGCACTGTGGGCTATACCAAGGGGGAAATGAACACCTACACCATTTTGGGGTGAGGGTCATCAACATTCACTAGGAGAGATGGAAGAAAAACCAAGGCGAGTGGAACTAAAGCAGAAGGAGCAGAAGAGGGAGGCACGATAGGAGGTGCTGAAATAGGAGCTACTGGCTCCTCTTTTTCCTTCTGCAAGGAAGCTTGTTAAAAAATAATAGCCTTTCTTCAACACTTATGCTCATGCGCAAGCTGGTTTCATTAGATCCGGGAACTAGAAGTCGCTGCTTGAGAAGGGACATGAGGCTCTCGTTTAGCCATAAGAGTGTCCTCCACAACTATTTCCAATGAAAGGGCAACCCCCTGGATAGGAGTAGGAGCAAGAAGTGCAGGAGCAAAAATGACAATAGGTGGAGAAGCAGACATCGGTGCCTCAACAATAGACCTCTTCCAATTTTTTTCTTGAGAGGAAGGAGTGGTAGGAGGTCATGGAGGCCAAGAAACAGGGAAAATTACACAAGGACCCTTCCCATTACCATAAACAATGCGTCTATGCATCATGGGCATGACGAGAAGCTTGAAAACTTGACACTTGGATTTTCACCAAGCGAGCACCATCGAGCTTCCCATGCGAGACATGTGAGTAGGAGAAAAAGGTGACACAATAGGGTGAGAAGAGAAAATGGATGGAGTAGAAGAAGAAGATGAAGGCTCTTGTGCATGAGAAAGCTTCCCTTTCACCTTTTGTTGAGAGGAGGAGGCAACTAGCTACTATGCGATCATGCAATCTTTGACAAATATGGCTTAGGGAGAAGCTTGATAGATCACCTTCAATGTTGTGCCCCCAGTTTTATATTTGACATAGGAACAATACAAAAATTCCATCCTCGGGGGAAGCAGATGGGCCAAGGCATGCCAAAAGTGATCTAACAAGTAGCTCCCACAAAACTCCTGAGGTTTGTATCCAGTGTCATGCACAACGTGCACAAGGCCCTCATGAGAAAACTTACGACATTTACAAATAACTGAAGCTATCCCATTCATGGAAACTAGCCATAGAATGTCTAGTTTCACCCTGAATAAATCTGACTCTGAGATGATATCAAAAGAGGTATCTACAACCTCAGGGCCCTACCAAGACCGAAAAGGATAGAATCGAGAGAAAGACCGAGAGTCCATCATGTGTATATGGAGGTCTTCAGCTTCTCATATTCTCCTATGCAAAAAAATTTATTAGGAAAGACCTCCTGCTATAACATTCACTCAACTTGGCGTAGGTCAACCAATACACTAGTTATGATATTCCCTGATGTGAGCGGAATGTACAAGGTGCAAGGCTCTTGTTCACAGTAGATCCCGCGATGTGAAAGATATCTTTGGTGATCCATTTGCAGGCTAGGTGGGAGAAATGCATGTAAATGAATCCATATTTATGTACTTTGACAAAAAAAACTCAATATAACCTGAAGGTTCAACAACTAAGTTCACATAATGAAATGGAAATGGATTGGTGTATATTTGTAATTCACTATTTTCCTTTGCCACAAACTTGTTAGCATTTTTCTTTCTCCCATCAAGATGGATGGTATTGTCATTGATGTAATCTTGAATCTCATGATGCAGGCACATGCATCTTTCAGTATCATGTCCATGGACTCGATGGTATTAGGAAAATGTGTGCTCATCATACCAATTACGGTAGGGCTTAGTAAGAGGTCGAGGATCTAGAAAAGTCAAGAATTTATCTTTTGATAATTTCCTTAAGATAGAAGAATATGATTCAAATAGTTTTGTAAAGTACCTATTGTGTTTGAATCCCTTGTCGTCAGTCAAAGATACCACATTCACAATAGTATTGCTTTTGCTAGAGATTGACACTATAGACCTACCCTCAGAATGGGAGCGTGAGGAGAATCCCCCGAACTAAGCAACCATTTACTGATACTCACGTAATGCAACACATAGATGTGTGATAGAAGGATATTTCATTAGGGAAAATTTCTCCTGCCAAGATCTCTACAACTTCTCGATGAAAACCTTCTGACATCTGAATTGGGAAAAGGGTAAGAAATATGTGAAAATAACGATTGGTAACGAGCTATGAAATCAATTATATTTTCATTTTCTCCCTGCTTACACCAGATGAGATATGAGAAGGCCATCTTCAATCCGATGTTTTCTTGGAACTATCTTAGAAACTGATTCATGAGCTGATCAAACAAAAATATGGAATTGTCAAGCAAGGAACAATTCCATTTGAGGGATGTATCCTTAAGAAATCTGGGAAACAACTTATCCATTAATACATCATGGTAGGAGAAATCTGTACACATGGTATTGAATGCAAAAACATGCATTTGTAGATCTCCTTTACCACAATATTTTTCAAACTTCAAAATCTCCATCCCTTGGGGACAGGAGTATTTAGAATTGCTATTGGCAAAGGAATATGATGAAAGAAGGGTTGAAAGATGGGCTGAGTGGTGGCCTGGGAAAATTTCACTAACTGGTTCTACATTTGGCCCATGTTTTGCAACAAGGCATTCAAAATAGGATCAAATGATGAGACAAGACCAGTGGAACCACCACCGAAACCACCATGACTACTAGACCCATCACCCCCTTTCTAGTAGGAGCTCCATCACCTAATCTAATAGTGGCCTTAGGGTTACCATTGAGAGCATTAGTAGTGGAGCTAAATCCGAAAGGTACCTTGTTTACTTTGATGACAAGAGGCACTTTAGGAGTAGAGACGGAAGGGCCTGTTTCAGCCGCATTCACTGACACCCTGGGCATCAAGATTTCTATATGTTTCTTTGTGATCTCTAGCTTAGGTCCTCAAACATCACTTGATCTAGGGTTGTATGATGGGACATGAGTTTCCATTATGTCAGTAAGACCTCAGAAAAATTCTAGACCTACTCGGTCCTTATCCAACATATGTCTTATCTCATTAACTACACTGGTAGCCCTAGCCATGATCTTTTCTTCCCCAAATAGTTCCCAAACTCTAGAAGCCTTCGATCCAAAGAAAGGAGATGCTTTGCAGGGATCATGAGAGCTTCATATTCCTTCAAAGATGAGGCTGTAGGAGAAAGGGGAGGAGTAGGGACATGTGTGGTTTCTCTAAAGAAATTCGTATCTATTCCTGAAACCATCTCATCAATAGTACGAGCCATGGTGCGTTCGTAAAATCTATCTCTAAGTGTCGCACACTTCTTCTAATGATGTGCTCAGAGGTCATAGATTGAGTTGTAAAGTTAATAAAGATTTACAACCCACAAGTCTGTAACACACCTTAAACGCGAGAGAAGAAGTCTTAAAACAAAGAATTTGATTCAAGAGGTTCATGTCAGGTTCACCAAAATGTAGATAACCTTGGGGGACTAGCTGCTTCAAGACTTTAGGTCATGGGAGAGTCCTAAGCAACATGCTACCCTAAACTACCTCAAGCTTTGCTAGAATTAACAAGGTTAAGACGTTAAGGTTGAAAAGGAAGAACAATCTAGGTGCTACTATCCTTTTGCTAAACCAAATGTTTCACGGGGTTAGGAGAGCTAATTTTGAGGGTTTAATATGTTGCCCAAATAGCTCACTATTTGAGGATGACAACGTGTACTATGGAATCTAGCATGGTGCACTGACATCTGTGTAGATAGAAGGTCTTAGGAACAAATTAAAACACAAAAAATCAACTAACTTCCTGACTGCTAAGTTTTTATACTACGACAAAATATTTGAAAAGTGTAGAACTGAAGTACAACAAAAAGAATACTACCTCTAAGATAAGCTAGAATTGACAAAGAGAAGGTGAGAAATTCAGAGCTTTCTACCTGAGTGTCAAATCTTCAAAGAGATCCATGTGAAGAAACCTACACACACAAGACCAAGGAAAATGTTGGGGCTATTTTTAGACTACCTTGTCAATCCCTCACTTTGGTGTTTCCACCTCCACGGATAGCTAAATAGTAACAATATATGGAAAATGATGTAGAAATAGAAAGGAAATAATGCTAAGAGAAATTGCCAACAAGTATGCTATACAAATATACAAAGCGATGCAAATAGAAATGGCAATGAACGATATCACTTTCACACCCACAGACACTCGAAACACTTGAATTTGGGTCCTATTACATCCACTAGCCCTAATTTCCTTAAGAAATGAGGGATCCTCTATTTTATGTGATGTTTTAAGGTTCCAAGTTTGTCATGGGTTTGATTTCTACTTATTCAAGATTTCATGGTTTATCTCTTGATTCTAATTTGTTTGGGTTCAAATTAGGATGTTGTTACTTGGTTTATTTTCTAATCCACTACACTTTTGGATTCCATTAGGCATAAATCCTTTTTAAATTAAATTTGCATCTAGGTTTGTATTGGTTAATGTTTTCTTTTTCTTTGAATCCAAATCAAGAATCCAAGGCAAGTAGTGGAAGGAGAGAGCTTGCAAGTCTTGCAACAACAACGTTGTCGCAACAAATAGAGTGTGGGAGCCAAGAACCAACATCTTGCAACCACAAATGAGTGATGTAAAAGCTTGAGAGTGTGAGAATGAAGCTAAGAGTGTGTAGTAGAATCAAGAAGTGTAAGAGAGAAGTGAAAGAATGAGAGATAGACCATTTGAACTTGCAAAAGGAGGAAAAATACCCGTTTCTTATCAATTAAGGGAGGCAAAGATGTTACACTTCGTTGCCAATGGAGAAACGTAATGCCTTTGTAGATTCTAGAGGCAATAATCCTATCAAGATGGTAGCACAATGCATGGACCTCCATGTAGCATGCTCATGTCCCTAATAGGGGTTCCTCCATCGACACCAAAACGAGTCGCCAATTGGATGGAGAAAGGTGGTGGATGTGGAATTGCATCATCATATTTTTCTTTTTCTAAGGTAGGGGTGATGTAAATGGGGAATTTGCCTAGAGGTGCAAATTCGCTCCATTACAAAAACTTAACTCTATCACTGAAATTTGATCAAGGCATTGATTTCTCATGATTATGTCTCTCACCACACTAATAAATCAATCAAATCACTTATTCCTTTTACTTCTCATATTTTACCCATTCCACCAATCTTGCATGGCCCATTTCTTTCATTATGTACCATCTTGTGAGAGCTCATTTAAGATATATTTTTAGAGATTATGTGTGGTTATTTTTAATCACTATCATGTATGTAGTAAAAAAATCAAGTGAATAAATTTTGGGGAGAAATAAAGATCTAAAATATTAAATCATGTGAGCATAAATTTTGAGGGAAAATAATGTTCTAAAGTCCTTGATTGCATCCATGATATGTTTTTATTTGTTTAAGGGATCTTACAAATTGGTGCAATATTATTCAACTACAAATTCTTGGGGCATTTCTACACATCAAATATGATTGTCTAAGAGATTAACTGTATTGATTTTATTTATCTTTAATTTCCCTATATAAAAGCTCAAAGAATACATATATAGGTTTTAGAGCCTAAAATGAAGAAGAACCACCCTCTGCTAATCATTAATCTTTTACCACTACATTCTTAGTATAAATCTAGTTCATAATCCTAAGTTAATTTTTTTTCTTGGATCTAAGGCTTAAAGTCTAATCTTTAGATTTGTGAGTATACAATTTTGAATTCCACAACTAACCTCATAAGTAAAATTATACTAAATACACATTTTTGAGATCCTAATTTTATTAGTGCCAGTCGAGAAGATATTTGAGGAGGACCCAAATGTAGTAATAATTTTCCACATTCTAAGATGACTTTGTTGCTAATGCCTCTTAAATTATGGACTTTTTTTTTGCAATGTGTTAGTGATGCTCTCTTTGACCTCATTTGCCTTCCTCTTATTGTTGGTTTTCCAAACTTCTATTATTATTTGTTGTTGGTGGCTTCCATGCCATTTTACTCTTTGATTCCATGTATCTATGATGTGATATTTGGATGTGATTCATATCCACCAATCCCTTTTATTCTACAAGTTTTAGTTTACAACAAATAAATAAATACAATCATATGGATAGACATTCTTATCATCTAAGAAATTTTAGAATTTATTTTTATAAAGAGTGAGAAAGAAATAAAATTTAAAAATTTAGTTTAAAAATAGAAGTTATTTTTTAGCTTTTCAGATTTTTAATTATTGTTATTAGATAAATGCTTTTGGACAAAGCTATGAATGTGAAGAGGGTTTTACAAGGACCTTGAAACCTTGTACATCAAGATAAAATAAACAATAAAAAAAGACAAAAACCTATGAAGAAATATGGTTTAAATCCAAAAAAGACCTGATGAGAAACAAACGATGAAACGAAAAATTTACATCAAAAGAAAAAAAATAAACATCATAGTCACGAAGGTTGAATCCAAACCTCTCCAAAGAATTCTGAATTGAAACCAAAGCCTACTCCGTATAGAAAACAATCCTACCCTTTTTTGAAAAATATGCAGGCTCAACCAAAGAACAATTCATAGACTCTACAAGAAAACTTAGTTTCCTCTTGTGATTAAACTCCCACACATTCTCTACGGACCACAACCTCAGTTTCTAACTCCTTACAACTTCAGTCCTCATAGCAGTGTTCTTTTTATCTCTAAATCTCCTTCAACGTTCCGAAACTCTTTCCCATCATTTGTATAAGAGATGAATAATCAATCTGAATGAAAACATTCTATAGAGCTACATTCTCAGCTACATTCTATAGAGCTGATTTCCTGTAGGAAAGTAGGGAACAATTATTGGAGTCCTCTTCTTTTCATCGGCCGACTGCTGCTTTTTTTCCTCATGACAGAGGTTGGCAAGTTTTTGAGAATGAGAGAAGTGTGGGATCAGATATGCTTTAAAGAAGTTGAGTATTGCGGATAACTGCATCATCATTTTCATGGCAAATAGAAATGAATTTAAGGTGTGTGTGGAACTGGGAATGGAGGCATGAGAATATATATTAAAGCTATCTTGGCGTGCACTCCACGCAGCCTCATATTGGCACGCAATCCATGCTACTTCCTGCGCTTTTGACCGTCGACACCAATGATTGTAAATGCCGTCTTCTCCAAAGAACTTGTGATCTTCTCCAATCTCCAACAATATTGACCAAAGAAATATGAGAGTAGACTTCCCTCGCAAAGTTGTCACCCCTTCGCCATTTTGTGGTAAATATTTGTAACGCTTATTATTATTTAAAAAAAACTAATTTAAATGTGTTTTGAGTGTTTTCTAATGAGAAAAATATAAGATTTTGAAGCAATGAGAAGGGTGAGTAGTTCAACTTTAGGAAGTTATATATAAGATCGTTCTGTAAAATTTAAGTCTTTGAATTGAAATATCATGCTTCTATGCTTCTATTCTGTTTTAAAGGAAAGTTGGTAGAAGTCTTCAAATTTTAAGAATAATGGTGTATCACAAATTTTGTATTAAACAATGTATTTTGAATTTTTTTTTTGGATCAATTAAAGATGGCAGGGTTTTTTATATTAATATTTAAACAAAAAGTTTAATTAAAAGATCAGAAAAGGTCATGACTGCTACAAGGAGATTCCCATATGATAGGAGCAAATCAACAAGTTTTAAACCATATGCATAATGAAAAATTTCATAGATACAAAGGAGATCAAACATGAAGAAGACTTGTATATATAGCATAAATGCTGATTACAAAAGACAACAATCCAACTCGAGCACTAAAAAAATTCAAATCATCCATCATATCTTCCACCAGAGCTAACAATATCGTCAATGATAGGTGAAGGAGGAGAGTGAACAAAATCCAACTATTTGAGAAGGAGATGGATTACATTGAACAAGCTAAAACCATTGAAGTAAAATTCATCACCTAACAACCCCTGTAGATGATTCAAGGCAAGGAGGGAATCTAAAGCCATATTGTCAACTAAACCAACATTCATAATGAAAAAATATGTTGTGAAACTCGCGAGTACTCGTGACCCAAATGGCTAGGTGAGTTACTCGTCCAATAACTCATCAATTTTTTTTCGAAAAACTCACAACAATTTTTCTATGAAAAACTTGCGAGTCAATAGAAAAAAGTGTGCTTTTGTCGCTAACTTGTCCAAATATATATATATATATATATATATATATATATATATATATTCTTGCCTACAATTTTTTTAAAAAACATGATTTTTTTCACATGTGGTTGGTGACTTAGAGAATGCAACAACATGCTAACTAGCATTGCCCCCACAGCCCGCAAGGGGTGTTTCCCATCAACCTCATTGAGGGCTTTGCTCCCAAACCTCCACAAGAGGCATTGCCCCTTGATCTCATTGGGTGTGTTTCCCCCAAACCCCCACAAGGGGCGCTACCCCTTAACCCCATTAGAGGTGTTGCCCTCAAATCCCCACAAGGGCCACTACCACTTGACCTCACTAAGGGAATAGCCCCCAAACTCCCATGAGGGGCACTGCCCCTCAACCCAATTGGTATCTTCATTTCCAAATCCCCATTAGTTATTAGGATCTCTTGTCAAAAAATAAAATTGATTATGTAATGAGGGGATGATGAGGACTTAAAATTTTGAAATATAATTCTTGAGTGTGTTAACATAGACGTTATTATTGCATAACTTGCCAAAAATATCTTTAGATGAGGTAAATTCTACATATGACATGGCTCTAGTGGAAGTGGCATTATAACTCATTTAGAGATTGAACTCAATTTTTGGTCTATGATATGTATTAAACTCTAATTTTAATTTATATATTTAATGGAAGTCAATAATATGCTCTACAAAATTAGTAATATGTGTGATTTTGAAGAATATTTTTAAAAATTTGTATTTTAAAATGATTGATAAAATTGAAAAGTTATTGCTGAGTTGTTCCTTGAGTTTTTGCCAAGTCTTGAGTTTTTAAATTTTTTGGACCTGCCAAGTTATTGTCGAGTTTGAGTTTTTCAACTATGATGGAAAATATAGTATGGAGAGCCAGATAAGAGAGGAAAGACAACCAAGGGAGGATATCACCAACATGATTCTAGCTAGAATTCAAATCATACATGAAAATCATGGCCTCTAGAGGTGACAAAGATAAAACAAATGGATGGATGTAAGCTTTAGCTAGAAGATAGATCATATTTTTATCCAATAGAACATCCGTATAGTTTGAAAGATGCATGCAACTAAGAAAAATAATGAATTGGGATTGTTCTTCAACCATTCTCAACCAATTATAGTAAGAATAACCTCCTCAACATCAAAACAAGGATTAGAAACAATCAACCAAGCTTCTCATTGACAAAGGGGTCTGAGACAACATTTCAAAAAATATTAGGGGAACAAAACCCTCCAAGGCCACACCATAGCAATTGTAGTGCATCACAAAATAGAGCCGAGAAAAATGAAATGAATGATATGAGGTAGAATATTGGCAAAGAAATTAAGGCATTCAAGGCCATCATAACATAACAAGTGAAATCCATACCATGTATGCTTGAGAATCTTAGATTGAGGATGAAAAATTCCCACTCTGCAATGCAAATTACTAGAGAGGAATGTAACATCAAGATTATGATAAGTGTAGGACATCCACCACTCCAAGCACATGTGCCAACAAACAAAAAGGGATATGCTAGAATGTGAGAGTACAAAAATAATAACTCCAAGAACTCTGGGACCTTGGAAATTGAAAAAAAGAAATCTATAGTTGCACATAGGAAAAAATATTAGTAGAACCAATGATGCTTCCTTAATGCTAACAAAGAGTGCTTGACACTAAGGGACCATCAATTGATGCCAACATGCAAAGGATGAAATATTTACAAAGATTCAAGTCTAAGTTTTCCATATAGATAGTATTCGTTCTCAATTGCCAAATTTGAAAGCTTGTGAGCCACTTTGTTCCCCTCCTAATAATAATGTTTAAACTCAATATAATTAAACTTGGGAAGAAATGATTAAATTATTTGCATCATATTTTTATGATTCTAGGAATGATTTTTTTTCCTTCATAACATTGATTACAATCATCGAGTCCCCTTCCAAAAAAATCTTAGAAACTTCTCTCGAACAACAATTTACCAATTCCCAAGGATAAAGACTACACCTTTTCCTCATTATTTGAGCCATTAATTAAATTTTTATAAGAAAAAAATAAAACTCAACCACTATGGTCATGAATACCACAATCCACACTAGAGGGATAGGGGTTAACCTTGATCACACCATAAAATTGATGTTTATAATGTTAGAGGTGACACATGGATCCCTTTTACATCCAATCTTCTATTTACAATTTGTAGCTAAAAGCACTAAATGGAGGTCTTTTAAGTAGTGGCCAAATTTTAAGAATTCAATGATCACAGGATGAAATTTTTTTCCTTTTGAGAAGTAGAGAGTACATGAGACATAACTATTTCAAAAATAACTTGTGTGTAGTGAAAATGTGTTTAAAATGAAGAATATTTAGTATAAAAACCCAACAAACACAAAATCAAAACAACACTCAAGACAAGGCAAGAAAGCTTTGTTGAACACTTCGAATACTGAGTGGGGGGGGGGGTGAATCAGTATTCTATAAAACCATTCAAACATTATCATCTAAATGCCAAAGCATATTCAATTGTTATAAGGAAAGAAAGCATGAAAACATCCACAACATCACATAACACATGTAAACCAAGATTTTTATGTGGAAAACCCAAAATGGGAAAAACCACGGTAAGGGTTATCTCAAAATATACAATAACTAGTTATAGTATATTACAGAAGTGCTCACTGTAAGTGGACTCATTGTCCAAGTGGACTCACTACCCATAGAGAAAAATATAGAATAAAGAAGGTGATTCACAACCTATTTTGAATTGTTACAAAAGCATCTATGTAGTATGTAGGGATACGGTTCCAATGAAGTACAATAACAAACTTTGACACACTAATCTGGATCAATGCTCTAATTTGTTTTGTATTTGCATAATTCTGATCTCAATATTCACAACTTATCTCCACTCTAATCAAATTCACATCCAATATCTTGCATACATTTTATCTCCTCTCAAAACACCAAAAACAATCCATTATATATATCAACATCAAGTGTAACATCAATTAGGTCAGCCTAATTGGATGTAACACACAAAATTCAACTTGTCAACTCCAAAACTTATCATCCATAACACACACCTCAATTAAAATCTAAAAAAGTACCTTAAGATAGGTCAACATGGACCTATAATAGATCCAACATAAATGATAAACACAATTTAATCCTTCGCATACACATCAAACATGTTAGGTCGACACATCATAGGACCTAAACTAGAAAAAACTTCAATTGTTCATCCAATTCACAACACATGAACTTCAAAACATGATACCATATAAGTTTATACTCATCTAACATATTGTAACTTTTCTTCAACACCACAACATCAAAGACTCGTCTGCAAAGTGAAAAATCTCCCACACCAACACACTATACAAAAAATGAATGTATTATGCTCAATTGAACTCTGTCACTCTTATCTCTCATAATACTTTTCCAAACTAGATGAAATATTGGATTTAGATTCTTCTAACAACCACAAAAATTAGGTTAGAATCGTAAAGAAAAATATTCCTTTGTGAAGTGGTGTGGGCCCAAGGACTGATACACTGTAACCTGAAATTGACAGTTTTGACACTTAGTCAAATTTTTGCACCACTAAGCTTTTTGGACCAAATCTTATTGCACAAATGACTTCCACAACACCTCAAAACATGTCAAAATTAATTAAAATGATCCACAACAATGTTGACATCAATGAAAACACTATATTTCATCATTATGTACATTCTCCATGCTCATGTTTCCAACACAACATCATCAATGACAATCTCCTCAAACTTCCAACAATCTCCCCCTTTGTCAGTGATGGCAACATGCCAAAAACCTTTAATACTCTTCCCCTTTGACATCAAAGGAAAAGGGTTCCTATACAAAACTATTTTGATGCATTACTGGAGCTCCCCTTGAATGATTTAATCATATACACAAACTACATAGACTCCCCTTGAGTCATATACCGGAGAAAAAATTGTTCTATATGGTCTAAAAATTTATAAGAATATTGAATAGAAATACATAAAAAGATATAAAATGAGTCAATCGAAGGTGGTTGAAATTTGCAATTTCTTCACCTAATCTTCCCAGGCTTTCCTTCCTTGTTCCCATTCATGCTTGGCCTTCACAAGCAACCTATTTTCCATTTCTAGCTTCAGTAAGAGTTCTCCTTCTTTCAGTGTAGCACGTACCAGATTAATCTTCTTTTCCTTGTTTGCACTGAGAAGAGCTCATGAAATAATTTTAAGTTTGGGATTGACTAGATCCCTTACTTCTCCAAATTGAAAAATGACGTGTTCCTTTTTTTCCTGTAGCTGGAAAAACTTCTTGTGAAGGTCCTCTATGATATTCCTTGTAGCACTAGTGAGGTCAACTATTGGGTCATAGGCACTAGAGGCTACATTGATCTAAGAATCAATAGAGTTTGTTTCCTTCCTTATACTTAGCATGGATTTGGGCCACTTCATTCCATACTATAACAGTTCCTTAGCCTCTCTCACACATGCCTCTACATCCTTGAACAATTCAAAAAATTTCTTATATGCAACAACACTTTTCTCTATTAATTCTAGCATCCTTCTATCACTTATCCTATTTTTGACCTATTTCTCTACCTCTACCTTTAATCTAGATGCATATGTATTGAAAGATTCAATCAAAATTTTGAGATTATCCATACCAGAGATAGATGTGTCCATGCTTGTTCTAGGTATGATCTCATGTAATGCCTTAACTACCTCATCCATTATTTCTCCACTCCTTTGATGTGAATCAATTATCTCCTTTTTGACGGATGTATGGAAAAATTCTCCTAGTTGAAGCTTGTGGATAGGAGAAATCTTGTTCAAGTCCACATTACCTTGATTCATCAGTAGTTGTAACAATTGTGAGGACACAATTGGTTGGAAACTAGGTTAAAAAATTAGAAGATTTCTTAGAGAATCTCTAGAGGAGCTAAAAGATTCACCAAGAGATTTTTAAATAGCCTTTCCCTTATCATTTGTTGTACCAGAGTCAACTAATTTATCTTTCTTTGTACCTCTAGATGCATCCTTGTCCTTATTTTTATCTTCCTCTTTATCTTTTTCTTGCTTTTCTTCAAGTATCTGTACCTCAATATTTTCCTCATCATCACCTTTATTTGCATTCAATTCCTTATTAATTCTTTCTATGTTTATCAGAGGAATGGATTAATCATTTTGTACTGGAGGAGTGATGATATTTTCCTTCACAATTTCTTCTCTGATCATTGCTTCTTCTACATTCACATTTGACATATCCTCCACTTCTAGAGGGGTGTTATCTTATGCAACTTCATCAGTAGTATCATGCTTATGTTGAGCATCATCAGTATACACATCTTATTCTATATTTAGTTTAAGAGCATGAGAACCAAGATTCATTTAATCTTCAATTACTAAAAGTAATCCTAACTTCTGCACAATTTCCTCAACTTTTTCATTGATTTCTTTTTGGATTCTTTCCAAGTCACTTTTATCTTTTCCCATCAAGACTCTAAATCTTTGCTTGGTTATCATCTCCTTGCTGTATACAGTGACCAATGTGGTCCTATCATCTTCTGAAAGTGAAGCACCAAATCTTTCCAAGGCTTCATCTTTTAGCCTTTCATGTTCATTAATATATTCTTCCCTTCTTTTCAGCAAGATGTACCATACAGCATCAGGAATATCCTTTTTGATATTCTTCATATCTACTTCAAGTACCAAAATGTAATTTACAATAGCCTCAAGGATGGTGGCCTTGTCCACCTCATTTGATTCCTTATACAAATATACAATTTCCTTCAACATATCATTTTGTAGTATGCTATTAAAAAGTGCTTCTAGCTTCATTGGAGAATGAGGCCTTTCTAGTCCAAATTACTTCTTACTTTTCACCAGAGTCTTCTTAGCTTCTACATTCTTTCTCTTCTCTAGAGAAGCCTTCCTGGCTTCCTTCTTATTCTCCCTGATATGAATTTCAAATGCTTCTTTCTCCTTTTCTATTTCTTCATCACTCTTAGAGTCTATTATGTCAACTCTTCTCTTTATACTAGCTTCACCTTGTGAAGCATTACTTTTTATTTTTTGAACCAACTGTGGTCTTTCTTCTTCTAGTTATTCCTCCTCATCAACAATACTGTTATGTTGGAAATAGGGTTCCACCCTTTTGGAAGATGGAATGAGGGAGATGAGATCCTCCTATTTTGCTAACATTACACTCAAAGAAACCCCTAGAGATCTCAAGCTAGGGATGAAATGAAGGAAAGAGATCTGCAATAGGATCTTCTAGGGTATGATAAATGACTAAAGAGGGGTTCACCACCAAGCTAGGGGTTGGAAAGACTAATGAAATGCAATATTTAATGATAAGACCAAATGATATACAAAGCTCCACTAAATGACCTAGAAAAAAATGCAAAACAAAATAAAAAGTAGAAGAAGCAAAGAGGGGCACCTGAACCATGTAGCAACTTGATTGAAGACCCGAAATGCTAAAAATGTTGAATTTAGTATCTACTGGGACTCATACACCAGTTTGGGTGATTTAGTCCTAGATTAAGGTTTTGGGTAGGAACAAAAATCTAGCAAAGACAAGTCTAGAACTCCTAAAAACTGCAAATTTTACTGTACTAGGACTCATATGCCAGAAGTGGCGTATCGGTCCTACTTGGATTTTTTTGGAGGATCAAGATTTGAATTTTCTCTTCAATCTCTTCTATGTCTTCTCAACCTAATTTTTGGATTTGAAATGCTGAATTTTTCTTTGTAGATGTTCTTCAATGATCTTGTAGATGATGTGAAAAATTTGACAACTTTGAACACTTGACAACTTTTTTCCAATCTTGCTCCTTAGATGGTCTTCAACCTAGATATTCAAATCAAACACTAAAGAGAGGGAAAAATGTTGTTTTGTTTAGTAGAAAGGGGTTTTCCTTGGTCGAACCCCATTTTGGTAATCAAACCTTGTAATGAAATCAAATGAAAAGGAGGAATGATGAATGAATAATATGTAATGTTGTAACTCACTAAACCTTAGGAATAAAGTGCTGCAAACATGTATGAGATGGTTCCAATGGATGTAGATCTTGAATTGAATACTTGCTTGAATCATGAAACCCTACATCACAAATTTTAGCTCAAAAATAAACATGATGCATGATGACTTTGACATGATACTTTATTCTTGCATGATGACTTTGACATGATGCATGATGACTTTGACATGATGCTTGATACTTGAATGATGCTTTAAAACACTTGATATTTAGCCCTTGAATTCCCTTGAATGCTCTTGCAAACTCCAATTTTCTATAATGCACGAATACTCAAGTTGCGAGGTGAAAAATGAGTGAAATAACCTTGTATTTATACTTGTTTATGTCTAATTTCTTGAAATTATAACACTACAAGTCAACATCAGATCTAGGAGAATAAAATCCCACTAAGAATTTTAATTTAATTTAATTTTGAGCCACATGGGACACATACGCCCATTGTGGCATATGAGTCCCATTAGGCTATGCTATGGGACACATTTTTCAAGAAATCCTTAGATTTATGTGAAATCCAGATCAGGGCCCCGAAACTTAGGTGGGATCCATACACGTAAGGTGGCGTATGAGTCCTAGATCACTAAATATAGGCCATATAATCCAAAAAGACATGATGGGACCCATACACGCCAGGTGGTGTATGCGTCCTAGATCACTAAATCTAGGCCATACACTCCAAAAAGACATGAATTATGATTGGATGTTGGTTCATGTCAAGATTATCCTTGAAAAGATGCATTAATTAAGGCTTGTGGATGCAAAATAAGGCCAATTAAAGCATAAGGAAGCCCAATTTATTAATGAAACCCTAGATTAGTGTGAAAGTGTGGTACAACACTTTATAACACCCAAAATAAGGTACCATTAAGTCCATTTAGTTTACAAGGTCCCAAGACCTAATGTGAATGTGTTAAACACACTACAACACTAAATCAAGGCCACATTAAGCTCAATTTAACAAGGAGGGCCCAAACAAATGTGAAAATGCAGAGTACATTTTTTTGTCATTACAAATATTTACTCCAATATATTTTTCTCTCTAGTTGCCTTTTGTTTCAATATTATTTTAGCTAGGGTAGCAAGATGTGCAATAGTAATGGTTTTCTTCTTTTCTGCCCTGGTGGCATGCACAATTAGAGGGGATTCATCCCTTATTCGAGGACTAGTAGTAGGATTTCTCTTCATTCATGCAATAGGTAAAGCCCTAGAGGAATTTTGTATAGATGGGGGAGTGGTAGCTATTCCACATGATCTCCTTGAACTCCCAGATGCTTCTCCAACACCCATATCTGCTCTAGCTCTCTCTTTAGCATATCATACCTTTCCCTTTAAAATTCCACATTCTTGGGAATATATGTCAACCATTTTATCAACATTTCTCCTCATTATAGGTTCCTTTTTATTCATATGAACTTCCATAGATTCCTCCTCAAATGTCCCATACCTAGGCTTTGTTGTATCTTTCAAACTATTCAATAAAACATCTACACAACCATCTAGTTTTGCCTATATTACCTTGTAACCCAATTCCATAACCCAAACTGATCTAGGTTCCACTACCTCCATGATGCAAAGATCTGTGGAAACTAGGAATGTGATATAATTTTTGCATTTTTCCATAATTGCCTTGGGAATTCTTTGTCTTTCACACTTTCTTCTATGAAATACTACAAAGAAAGTAGTAAGTGCATCATCTTGTGCATTGGTATCTCTAAGGCTCCTCATGTAATTAACAATTTGATGTTCCATGGGCCTTCTAGTTATCTAATTAACCCTTGTAATTATTAGAACCTCCTTCAAAACGTAGAACAATAAGCACATAACCAGTGTGCCATACTTAAATACATATTTCTTTTTCTTGATCTCCTTTAGGTTTTTTATTAGTTGTTGCTTAAGCAACTCACATAGGTCATAATAAACACCATTCTCTACCATGTCATGTACCACATGAATTTTAGTGGTAGAAATTGAGCAGTCTCTATTGGTGTAGTAAATATTCTATCCGATGACCATGACAACATACCTAATAGTGGGGTTTTTGATAGGATTTATAGTAAGGGCTATTTGATCAAATGTTGCACTTGTTTTCTCCATCACATCCTTTTTTGATAGATTTTAGGACTAGAACTAGTCCAAAGGAGCATTGATTGGTGATATCTATTATCACCTCCTTTGTGATCATGTGTGGCATATCATTCCAAATGAACTAATCATGAATTCTACTCAAGGCCATTTTTATCCACTTGTTATCATAGAAAAAATTAGGGAACCATTCCCACACATCTAGTTTCTTCTTAGCTAGGGCTTTGTATTCCAACTTAAGGGAAATTTTTTCATCAACTAACTCATTTTCCCATAAATCCCTTAACTTTCTAGGAGAATGCTCATCCATATTTCCATGAATGTATGCCCTAATATCCTTTGTTGGTAGGATTCCATACAAAATGTGTGAGAAGGAAGCTAGAGGGTCATCTTCTATGGCTTTAGTAGGATATCTCTTGAAATTAGGTTGGGTTTATCTAAAACTTCTACAACCTTGGGCGTGGCCATTGCAATATGCGTTCAAAATGATTTCAAACACAAATTTTTGAAAGCTAGGGAATGCAAGATTCACTAAATACCTTTTTTTCTTTGCTCATCGAATTAGGGTTTCGATGCTTTGCAACTTTGAATCGCTTTGAACTCTTTAAATTCTCTTTTTGCTACTTTATTCTCCTTTGAATTCCTTTGGTGAAATAAAATTTCCTTAGAAAAATTACCTTTAACTCTTTGAATTGACCTAATTTTGCAATAAATGCTTCAATTCATAAAGCTGGAAACTCTAAAACTGTATGCATAGTCCTCTTCTGAGGCTCCACAATCTTCCACATTGCAATATTTTCTTCCACAATTTTCACCAGTAGATCAAGCATGTCGGTCTTCATCTTATATCTTTGTTCTCAAACTACAACACATATTTTTTGGTGGGGGATAAAGGATATGCATTAAAGCTCTCCCTAATCCATAGCTCTTGGCTTAGTTATACTCCTTGATAACTTTGATAAGGTACCATAGTAAATGGTCATAGGCTTCACAAGGCTAGCAAGTTGTATTGTGCTAGAAACTCATGAAATAAAGGCACCACTAGCAAGAAAGTTTTATTATGCTTGGTGGCCAAGAATTAGTTTATGATAATCAAAGGGGTTTTGATTAATTCATGAAAGGTTTCACTTTAGGGAACATCACACTTGACATCACCATCAAGAGAGGACTAGTCGGGGGATAAAAAATTCACACCTTAGGGAATGTAAGACATAGAATTACCACTAAGAGGAATACCATATGCCAAGAAAGGTCACACGCTTGAAGGACATAAAACTCAATGCCACCATCAATAAGATACATCACATGAAATAAGAAGACCACACTTTGAACAAGGTCATGTCATCAAGCACGCAACAAGCGGGAGGCATAATTCCCCCCACTTTAAAAATATTGCTAAACACCATGCTATGAGCAATTACTTTAAAGTAGAAGATGATAAATGCCAATTGATAAAAGAGACAAGAGAGCTTATTTGGAAATCCCTATGCAAAACATATGCTTCCAAATAAATCTACATCATGAAAAGGAGGTTTCCCCCATATGTAATTCTAAGATAACACATAAGGGATCCATGGAATTGGGGTTAGTGTATGTCTTTGCTATAGTGATATAATAGATCTTGGAATCATCATCATTCCCCAAATAACTCATGGAACAATGAGCACAAAGGAGGGACACATAGAGAGAAAACAACGGAGAAGCCTTTTGGGTCAACATGGAAGAGACCTAAATGTATCAATGCTTTGCATCATCCCAAAAAGGAAAAAACACAAGACAAGTGGAACGATAATGATTATGACATAGAGAAGAATGAAGATATAAATAAAATAATGTCACAATAGATTTGATTCCTTTGTATCCTTACACTAACAGAGTGACAAGGGTCATCCAAATTAGACTTACAAAATAAAGACATGCTAAGTAGCACAATATGGGGATAGTGCATTACACACATACAATCACACAAAGAACATAAAAAAAACATAAAATTAGTATGACACATGCATGCCAACCTAAAGCAAGTAATTTGCATCCTAATCTTGTTCATCATATATGGAAGGTGGATGGATATCCAAATGGGAAACAACAAGTGCTATACTAGGACAACCACTAGGTTCAACACGTGGTGATGCACTCTTGTTAGGAGGATCATCACGGTTGTTCTCATATAAGCTCATGGAAGAGGAAAATAATAAATTCAACTCATTATGCACTTCCTCATCAATCTTAACAATATCATCATCATCCAAGTTTATCACAATAGGAGGTCTAATGATAATATCCATAGAGGTTTCATGTTGTTGTTGTGGAGAGGGTAGATAATCATCATGCCTTGTTTTAGTTAAATTTTTGTTTTGGTTTGTTGGTTTGTGCTCTTATTTTAACTTACCAATAATAGCATAACGCCTATGCTTATGCTCTTTAGCATTTCGGTTTCTTTTGGAAAATTTTCAAGTTGTAATTTTGTAGGAGTGGGTTTATCAACCATATGTTTATTTTCTTCCTGAAAGGGAGGAACAAAAGGAACCATTGAGGGTTGTTCAACCACTTTCTCTTTGGGATTATAAAAAATTTTGATCTTAGGAGGCATGACAAGCATTGTCTAGTTATCTCTTGGTCTCTTAATATAGGAAATAGGTGGAGTATTTATCATGGATTTATCTTGGTTACTTGGATGGGTTTTTGGTTCAATCATGGTTTCATCAATGATAGGAGGCTCAATCATGGGTTGAGGGATGTTGCTAAGAGATATTTTATCTATGTGATTTGCCTTGAAATTTTTCTAAGACTTGAAAAAGAAGTCCTCACGAGGCTTAATAGGTTCCATAGGTTCGAGAAAAAATAAATCCAATGAGAAATTCCCATGGGAAGACAAAGGATTAAAACTGCTATGATGCATAATGAAAATTTCATTACCAAATGGAAATTTTAAGCATTTATGCACTATCAAGGGGATGATATCCATGGAGCATAGCCATGGATAGCATAGCTTCACACAAAATTGGTCTAATGATGGGATGATGGAGAATGATACATTTAATTGTTTTGGTCCAAATTTATAGGGGAGAATGATCAAACCTATCATAAAAAAGAAAAACCATTATGTGTTTTGATCCATGATTTTGATTGTTCATAAGAGTTTTGGTAAAGTTCATGCACAAACAAGATTTCATCGATGATCACATTCTCTACACACACAATATCAATTAATATCTCATTGGTAGGCTTGTCATTGATTCTTCTGGCTATGTAAAGAGGACCATCAGGTGCATATTTAATGATGTCATTTTATGAGAAAAAATGTCAAGAGACATTTTGGTTTGGCCCTTATGAGGTTGAACATCAATGAGGTTAACCATAGCTTCTATGTCCCCATAATCACTCATGTTATTATTAGCAAATTTTACTTTTGAACAATGCACTTGTTTTGACCAAATGATATGAATGCAAGCAACTATAGAAAACTACAATTTTAGAAACTAAAACTAAGATCTGCAAACAGTAAGATATAAAGTAGAAAAAGATAGACTGATGCCCAAAAATTTGAAAATGGACCTGTAAAGTATAGATTTTACCTATGGTGAATGGGTCCTTGCATAGGGGTTGGAAAAATTAAAGTATGAGTTTTTAAGTTAATGTTTAAGGTCTCTGTTTCATCTTGCAAACATATACTTTCAGGTACATATTTCTAGATTTTTATGTTTATATGTAAATACAATTTGATGGAAAATAATAAGAAAAATGACAACTTTTTAGATGCAATTTTATTTGAATTTTCTGATGTAAATGGTTAAAAACCACTAATATGCAGACTACTATGTAAAATGAATGCAATATGTATGCAATATTTTTTGATTTTTTTTGATTTTAGATGATGCAAAATGCAATTGTAAAACCCTATATGGAATGGAAACTAAGGTAATTTTGAAACCCTAAATGAGTTGCAATGCCAACTAATACAAATCCTAGATCTAGGGTTTGAAAGACTACCAAATTAGAAATCTTATAGTGTAAGAATGTTGGGTTCACCAAAATGAAACATATGAAAATGGAGGAGGTCACCAAAATGAAATGGTTGAAGAAAAGAGAGCTCCCAAGGATAAGATTAATTTTCAACCTTGAGGTGAGTCAACCTTATTGGGAAGGATTTGCTATTTTCTTATGACAAAAATGACTGATTGGCTATTTTGGGAGATAAAATTAAATGCATTAGAAAAATCAATTACATGATCTAATACTTGAAATGTAGATTATTATGATACCAAAAAGAAAAATAACAAGTTATAGGAAGATATTGTTTAGAAAAAAGTGTCTCAAACTTACTGGTTAAGGCTCTTTGAAATTGAGAAAACACTTAGCCGAGTCAAAGTCTTCTACACCACAGTACCAAAAAAGTATAAACTAGAGTTGGTAGGTATGGCGATATGTAGTACACAACCCTATGACAGTCCATGAGGGGGGGTTGTGGTATGGTGGTATGTAACTGACAACCCCATGAAAACCCATGAGGGGGGTCTACGGTATGGTGGTATGTAACTTGCAACCCCATGATAGTCTATGAGGGGGGCTATAGTATGAAGGTATAGAACCTGCAACCTCGTGATAGTCCGATGATGGGGGCTACGGTATAGCGGTAACCTACAACATCGTAATGGTATTTTGGATGGACTACAGTGGAGCGGTATTGTGTAGTACAACGGTAATTGGCAGAGTGATGAAGGTTAAGTGGAACCCCGTGATGGTTCAAGAATGACTTGGTGAGATTACGGTTATGATTGTTTGGTGGTAGTAGAAGTTGAAGTTTCTGTTATGACAATTTTTCTTGTAATGCTTGTGAAGTATGTATGTAATTTCATAGTGCATTGGAACCAAAGAGGAGATATTGAATTCAAAGGGGTTATGCTACCGATTTTTCTCCAAATGACCTACAAGATGTAAATCTCCATGTAAAGGATTAGAGCCTGCAATTGTATTCTAACTATGCATTTTTTTGCTAAATAATACAATGGATCTAAGCTTTTAGAGTGAGGTTTTTTACCCAAAAGGGTTTTCCCCACGTAAATATTTGTGTTCATGTATTTGTTCTATATTACATGTTTAATGATTTTGTCTATTGAATCTATTTAATGTATGTTGTTGAAACTGGTTGATCTTGAAAGATCTAAAATTGCATGAACTTTCCTCTAAGGATTAATGGTGGGAAATAAACTATGTCTAATTCTGCTTTATGGCATAGTAGTATGTGTTTTTGTGGTTCTCTGAAGAAACACAACTTACCAAAGGAACCTACTGATTTCATATGTTCATTCTGGGATGAATCAATTTCCCTTCAATTGGTATCAGAGCTGGTGTTTCTAGTTCTAGGTATTCCTTCTGTGAAGATTCCTTAGTTTGGAAAGCTTGAGGAAATTTGAAGGAATCGGCTGAAGATTGATCCTTTGGTGAAAGGAATTTTTTTTCTTTTTCTTTTTAGTTTCAGGAGACAACACACAACTTGAAGGATTGTGAAGATGGAGAAAATGGAGTTGTTCATGTTGAAATGATGTGATCTAAAGCTCGTAGTTGACAACAGAATAATCCTGATGCATGGGGTGGGATTATTTTCTTTGTGGTTATGTTGCAGCAAAGCTTTCATATTGGGTGTGCATGTGTGAGAGGCTCCTTACTGATATGGAGAAGCTTGGGTTGTTTTTTAGCTATGGAGTAATGTGCTTATGTTGGGTGTTTTTTCCTAGTATTGGAAGGTATTATTTTTGTTACCCCAATTGCATGTAGGCTATGAAGTTGAGTATTGGATGATCTAGAAGCTTATGCAATAGCTTGTCTCCCTTAGATGCATGTGCATGCTAGTGGTTGTAGAGTTGGCCTGAAGTGGGCCTAGAGTTTCTATATATTTTCATTGCTTAGATTCATTTCTTAGATTCATGTTCCTTGGATTTGAGGATTTTATATATTTTCGTAAAAAATATATGGTTATGCTCATCTATGATAATCCATTATTTTGGTTTAATCATTATGGTGTTGTTTTTTTTAGAATTTTGAGTCTTCCAAATGTGAAGTGGGTGTGGATGCGCATGGGTGTTTTTCAAACACAATGGCTTTTTAGGGTTTACACCCTCAAGAAAACTTGTGGTTTTGTGGAGTTGCAATTAAGCTATTTTCTAGATCTTGGCTTTTGGGGTGTTACTGGATGAGATAGTTGCAGTTTTGCATGCATGCTTCATGCATTGTGTGAGGAGGTGAGAATATTTCTTTGCATGGGAGTGTTGGTACGTGATTAGTCACTCAACATTTTTGTGGTGATGCTTGGTGGATTCCTTGACTATGATGCTCATTGTGGAAATAATTTCGGATATGAGCTTGATCTATTGTTGGAGTCATGTAGTCTACATGGTTATCCTCTTTCAAATATCAATTTTTCTTTTTCTAGTGTGAATGATGGCTTTGCATGTTTTAGTATATTGGATATATGAGTTTTTCAGTTTTGTAGGTGTGTACAACCTATTGATTACAATGGGGTAACTTAGAAGTGGACTATCTATATCCACAAGGTTGATTTAGTGTTGATGCAGACTATATGAGTTGGCCTTGTTTATGGCCATTTGTGCATTGGTTTGTTGCTTTGGGATGAGAGAATGGATGATTTTGAGTACATGGATAGTCAGTTATAAGGACCTGTAGCATGTATACCACGATGTCATGAATAACTTGGATACACAACTTGGTGTAAGTTTTTGACAGTGATGGCATTTCTACTTGGTTTGGAGATCTTGGTGCCACTTTGTATTACTGTCATATGGAAATGTTGATGTGTGGACTTGGAGGATATTTAGATTAGGATATGTTTGGTCATGATGATTGGAGACCTTGGTTGTCATGGTTTAGTGGGAGCTTTAACAGTGACTATAGATGAATGATCTTCTTTAGTGTTTTAGATGTTACTAGGAGGAGCTCTTATATCCTGTTGCTGCAGAAGGGTTCTTTCACATTTGCATGGATAGTATTTAAATATGTGTAGCATCTCGAAGCCATGGAGGAATCTTGTGGTCTTTGGCTTGATGTGTTGGTTGTGCTTGACAGGTGATGTTGGTTTAGAGTTTGTTTGTTTTATATCTGGTATACTCTTGTTTATGCATTAAAGTTTCAACATGATACATTTCTCTTGAGACCATGTTGTGTTCACTTGGGGAATGTGATATCCCAATGGGGATGTTTAGATCTTGATGTCATGATAGGTTCCTAATTCAAATGATTGGAGTTTTGACAATGGTCTGGTGATTCTTTGTGTTTTGGGTTCATTGGTCATATGCTTGAGAACTTCATGATACTGCAGTGATGCATTTGGAGTTTATAATGAGATGATTGCTTATAGGTGCTCATGGATACATGGAGAATTAGGTGAAGCTATATTTCTCTTGAGTTGATAGAAGTGTTGTTGAGATGGTTACTCTTAATGAGATTTCAGCAGAAAGTTCGAGAATCCTACACCTTGGATGGATGCGAGTTCAACAAAAACTTATGAGGAGATTGCTCTTGGAGGATTCATGATGGCTTCCATATCTTGGAGGAGTATTCTCATTCCCCACTCTTGGTCTACTCAAAAAATTATCGCTTGAGAGGTAATTCCCGTTATTTCTCTTAAGTGCTTTATGATTTCTTTCATAGACATGTTTCTTGAGCTGCTATTAGATGGTTCTAGAGGATTCATTGTGAGAGATGGATAGCATGGTTATCTCCTTGGGTTTGAATTTTCATTTATGATGATTATAGGGGATGGTAGTGGGCTGATTTCCTGAGATGGGAAATGGAGTAGTTTGATCTTCTTTGGGAAGCTTACATCCATGTAGATACATGATGCATATGTTATGTTTGATCTCTTGAGGTTGATTGGGGTTGGATGTTGTTATGGATTTTATATTGGGGTTGTGAAGGAGATCTTACTTGAAATAGTTGGCATTTAGATGTGTATGTAGAAGGGAATGCTACATGTTTATGATTTGTAGAATTTTCTCTTTAGTCTGGTTCTTCTTCCTATATGTTTGGATTCATATGACTTTAGAGGTGAGATTTCAGTGTGGAGTTATGATGATCACTAGTTTGTGGTCATGTGTTGTCACTTGGGTGATGACATGGAGGTTCTTTTATCTTTTTCTTCTATCGAATATGGAGAACATGGGAGAGCTATAGAAGATTGTAGCGAGAGATGTTTCTTGTAGCAGTTGGTTGCAGGATTTATAGATCTTTGTGGTAGGTCCTTGGTACTGCATGGCTATACTTTCTATGTGTTTTTATTGGTATATTTTTTATGACTTTGATATTTTTATATTCAACATTAACCATGTAGTGGTAGTTCCTAGATGTGTTTGGTCTTCTTCAACTAGTTGACACATGGAGCTTGTATTTGTAGTTGATGGGTTGGCTATGTAGGTGGCATGAGATTGCTGATGTGGATACCTTCTAGGTATGGGTGATTGGATGGATTAGCACTTGTTGTGTGTGCTATTTTCAATTGCATGGGTTGGTCAGTTGGATGGGAGCAATAAATTTCTTGGTTGTTGTTCTAACTGATGTTCTATCTTATTTTCTGGAGGATGACTTCATAGTTGTGTTCAGGTTGCAAGTCTTGAACTTGATGTTGTTGATGCTTTTGTATAGCTTGTGAGCACTATGGAGTGGTGACAGTATTTTGTAGCATTTTCTATCAGTTGGATTTGATGCTTGTATTCTTTAGACTAGTGCATATACACCATGGCTCATTCATTTCCTTTGGAGGATGGATGGAACAGCTGCTTGAGATGGTGGACATCTTGATGTTGTTGCAAGTGTCTAGGGTGATACAGTGACTTTGAAAATTTATTGGAAGCTAGTAAGTTCTTTGTCAACTGGGAGAATGTTCAGAAAAAGGTGTCACAAACTTGCTAGTTAAGGCTATCTAAAATCAAGAAAACACTTAGCTGAGTCAAAGTCTTCTACAATGCACTACCACAAAAGTCTAAACTAGAGCTGGTGGGTATGGTAGTATGTAACTCATAACCTTTCAACATTTTATGAGGGGGGTTGTGGTATGGTGATATGTAACCCACAACCCCACGAAAGTCTATCAGGGGGGTTTGCAATATGGTGGTATGTAACCCACAACCCCACGATAGTCCATGAGCAGGGTTGTAGTATGATGGTATAGAACCTACAACCTCATGATAATTCGATGAGGGGGGCTGCGGTATAGCGGTAACACATGACACCACAATGGTCTTTTGGATGGACTGTGGTGGAGCGGTATCATGTGGTACTATTGGAAATACAAGGGCAGACAACTGAGAGGGGGGATGAATCAGTTGTCATAAAAATTAAAAACTTATTCAACTTATTAACCTTATTCTCAAATATGATTATTAACCATGAAAACATAAATCATCAACACATTAGAAACAAACATAACACCAAGATTTTTACGTGAAAACCATGTTAGGGGAAAAACTAGGATGGCGGTTAGTCCACAATATTATACCCTGTTAAAAGTATAATGAAAATGAAATATGGGGAATGCATATGCATTCAGGCACACTGCCTAGAGGTCACTGCTCAATTATCAATTGTCTTACAAAGAGATTTGGATTAAATCGTTTGGTTTTACTGGAAATAGCATCCCTGTCGCTGATTCTCCAATTAAGCACATGAACACCTCTTCACTCTTCTTCACACTTCTTCACAATTTTTCACACTCTTCTCTGCCTTCGAATGATTTAGAATATTATTCGTGCACACACACAAAAGCACACCTTTTTAACACTTAAATTCAAACAAAAAATTGCTCTTATATATTTGCAACATGAAATTTCATTGCTACAAGTCAGCCACAAAGAAATAATAAAATGAATATAAACTATCGGCCCAAAACATTAAATATTATCAATGTGAATCAACCAAAGTCGGCCACAACTTAGTGAGGACCCAAATCAACATCTCCAACATGAAGAAACTTCAATTAATTTCTCCTCGAAGATCCACAACACGCTACAAACATTATGTTAGCCAAGAACAAGAAAAACATGAACACACAAGAGAAAATCGATAACCACGATCACAATGATCAATGTTGACATGCAACAAAGATAGAGCATGATCTAGAAACATCCAAAAGAATCACGACTCAAAAGAGAAGCATCCATAGCAACTGAACTAACTGAAATATCATCATCTTCAATTAGGAACACCAACTGAAGAAACAAAAAAACTGTCTGAATGGAAATCTTCATAACTCAATCAGATCTTCATGCGGATCTCTAAAAATTGACATGGATAAACTAGATACACTCAGAAAAAAACCCTTTAGTCCACAACCTTTGATCAACAACGTACAAAAATAACCACCATACTGAACCTCACTTCACCTCTGACAACCTAGAACTCATTTATTACAATTTTCTCAATATCCTTGACATATACAACTTCAAATACATTTATGCTAATAGTGTTGACATCAATGATAACCAAATATCAACACAGCCACAACATACAACATGGTACAATGGTAACTGGTAGAGTGATGAAGGTTAAGTCCAACCCTGCGACGGTTCAAGAATGACTCGACGAGATTGCGGGTATGACTATTCGGTGGTAGTAGTTCTAAGTTGAAGTGTTTGTTATGATAGTTATTCTTGTAACACTTGTGAAGTATGTATGTAATGTTGTAGTGCATTGGAACTAGAGAGGAGAGATTGAATTCAAAGGGGTTATGATGTCAGATTGTCTCTAGATGGAACAAGATGTAAATCTCCATGTAAAGGATTCAAGCCCACAATTGTATTGTAACTGTGTATTTTGTTGCTGAATAATACAATGGATCTATGATTTTGGAGTATGGGGATTTTTACCCAAAAGGGTTTTCCCCACATAAATATTTGTGTTCATGTCTTTTGTTCTATCTTACATGTTTAATGATTTAGTCTATTGAATTTGTTCAATGCATGTTGTTGAAACTGGTTGATCTTGAAAGATCTAAAATTGTATGAACTTCCTCTAAGGATTAATGGTGGGAAATAAACTGTCTAATTTCACTTTATGGCATAGTATTATGTGTTTTTGTGGTTCTCTAAAGAAACATAGTTTATTGAAGCCACCTATTGATTTTAGATGTTCGTTCTGGGATGAATCAATTTCCCTTCCGATCTAGGAAGGGTAGAGTTGTATGTACCTAGCATCAAAAGCATGTTTCAGGGCCTATAGTAGGACTTATTCACCCAAGGGAAAATGGGTCTTTGTATAGGATTTTTCCTCAACTTCGAGGGTCTTTTGGTGTAGGATCTGAGCTTCCATTTGGTGCAAGTCTCACTATTAGAAAGAAAAATAAATTTTGTAAGTGAGTTTCCATATCTTGACAACAATGATGATAAATTTTACAACTTTGCAAAATTGATCTTTTGATTGATTTTTAGTCCTTCACTTGTAAATCTGCACTTTACAAAGAGAGGATTTTTTTTTTGTTTTTGGGTGAATAGGGGTTTGACTTAGTCAAATATCAATTTGGTAATTAAACCTTGATGATAAAACAATGATAAATGGAGGGGATTGATGAATGAAAAAAACTATGCTACAACTCACCAAACCCTTAATGGTTGTCCTTAGAGGATTGGAGTCTAACACATCAATCTAAGGATTGGATCTTGCTTGAATTGGCTTGAATGATTGGTTGATTTCATAAAATCTACATCACAATGTTAGCTCCAAAACATGATATGAACACACATGAACTTTGACATGATGGTATGATATGGATTGATACTATAGATGACTGATAAATATGCTCTTCAATGCTCTTGACAATAATATTTTATCTTGTGAAATTTTCCTTAATTCTAGATAATTATCCTTTGATTTCAATTGATAAAAATACTATGTATTTATAGGTTTTTATCTAATTTCTCAAAAATTAGATTCCACAAGTTGACATTTGAAACTTGAATTTGAATAATTAAAATGCCACCAAAAACATTAAAAACTAGGTTTTGGCACTTAAAGGGGACCTATCGCCCTTGGGTGAATGGGTCTTAGGACCTAAATCTAGGATACACAATTTCCAAGGTATTTAAATTAATGTTGGCAATTGTTTAATATAGGTTTCCCTTTAGAAAAACAAGAATAATAAGGCTTTGGAATACATATTTTAGGTAATTACAAGCTTAATTAAGTCCAATTAATTAAGGGGATGCAAACATAGTGTGAAAAATGTAAAGGTGTACATTTTTCTACACTACAAATAATATTAATTATCTGATTAATAGAAGGAAAATAATGAATTTAATTAAACAATTGACATTATTTAATTAAATAGTTGAAAATGATCGAATCAGGGTAGAAATGGTGTTAGTAATCAAATCAGGTGTGCAATGGTAATTAGGACATTTTTGAATGTCTACACTCACACACAAGGGAGATGTTGGGAGAAGAATGAAGATTAGGTATTAAAGTTATGCTAATAAATGTATCAATGATTTTGTTTTATTCCATCACAATGTTCTCATAGGTAGAAAAACTATTGGTTGGTCAAAGGCCAACGTATATCTCTTTTGACAACATAGAATGGGGTTCACCAAAATGTTATGTTTAAAAAGTGATCATAGATCTAACTAGGATTAGCTAATTTTCACATACAAAACATTATAATTTAGATTGGAAAGGATATGAGATTAACTTGCAACCTAAAAGGTGAGTCAATCAACCTTGGATCTAAATTCTTTGAGGGTTGGGGATGAATTTTTGATGAAATGTAATGATGCAACTATTTAACTATGAATATGCAATATTTTGAGATGAATACAAATAATTTAGAAACTAATAACCAAAATATAAGACCAAAAATGGATAGAGTAGATATTAGTGCACATGTGGTTCAAATTCGAGCCTAACTTGGGTGGAGAAGGGCACCAAGGGTTCCCTAGACTAGGGATCTAAAACTAAAAAATAATTTCATAGGACTCAATTCCTTGTTCTATGGCTTCTTCCTTTCATATCTTGTTGTCAAATCTTGGTCTATTACTGAGATAATGGAGTTTCCATATATTGTCAAGTTGTAGGGATTGAATTCTTAAATGAGCAGTTTTTCTTCAATCTCCTTCCAATATTCTTCAGATCTGTAACCTAAACATTCAAATGGAGGGGAAGAGTTGTGTCATGTAGGGGCTTGCCTCAGTCAAACCTTGTGTTGGTATTTCTACCTCCACAATGGAAAAATTGATGATAAAGAGAGCTTATCCTTTTGAGGGATAGAGGCTAAATGATAATGGAGTAACATGAATTGGCAACTTGCTGCAAATCACCAATCAAATCTAATGTCCTTGATGGATTGAAGTCATGCTCACCACCTTCAAGGATTGATTGTAATTTGTCTTTGATTTGATGACCTACAAGTGTTATTACACATACAAAAAATACATGTAAACATGAACATAAACTCACATAGCATATGACATGATGCTTGAATAATGAAGTGCTACAATAATCTTGATAATTCTTCTCTTGACTGTCCTTGAATAATTTGAGGATTTTCAATTTACTCAATAATTTCCCTTCTCTAAGATTTCAAATGATAAAATGAATATGTATTTATACATTCAATCATTCTAATTTTTTGAAAATTAAATCTTGATAGCCAACAATTGGGATTTAAATTTCAAATAATAAATTACCAACACCAATATGTTTAAATTTAGGGCCATTTTAAAGGGATAAGGGTGTCAAGGGTGCCTTGGTCTAGATCCCACTTTTTTGAGATCTAAAGTGTTGGGGAGAAAATATTAAATGCATACTTTGATCTTGCATATTTAATTTTCTAATAAATGTTTAAAATGGGCCATGGAATGTATAATTTAGGAATATGGTGGATAATTGGTCCAAGCACACAGGAGGGAGAAAAATCTAGTGTGAAATTTTCAAGGGTGAAAATTTACAATGCTACACAACTATCTTATAAAGATTGATGATAATGTCAGAATATCCCACAATGATTCAAACATAAACACTTTAGGAGAAGAGTGTGTTGAATGTAATGTACGATCAAAATTAGGAGGAATATCACTACTAAATACTAGATGATGATCAGTGATAGAAATAGGAGAATATGGATCCTCTTCCATAACAAGGATATATGCAAAGATACTGGCTAGATGTGTTGAACATACAAAATACTGAGAGGGGGGTGAATCAGTATTCTACTAAACCAATTGATTACTAACCATCCAATTATTACAATGTATCTTGCTGCAACACTAAGTAAGAACATGGAAATGGACATAACATCACACAACACATAGACACTAGGTTTTTTACATGGAAAACCCAAAGTGGGAAAAACCACGGTGAGGATTAACTCACAATATATTATAACCGGTCACAAGATATTACATGGCTCACCACCATGACTCACTGTCCTTGAAAGGATAATAGCCAGAGTACAAAGATATGGCTTACCACCATAATACAAAAATATATGGCTCATTGCCAAAGATGCGAACTGAAAAGAATGAACCTTCTAAGTGTTGAGTACAGTTCCAATTGAGCTCTAAAATATGGAAATTTTTGTACTGAAATGTAGGTGTACAAGAACTACCATATCACTTCATCACATATCTCACATCATCACCTCTTTTCATCTCTCTCCACCTATCTCTCAAAAAAACATACACATGTATGTACATACCAAGTATATATATTCTCAACACAAATATATTCCATATACACATGATTCATACATCAATTAGGTCAGCCTAATTGGAGGTAAGCATACATAATTTAAAATATCTTATTAGCCACAAAACAAAACTTATTTGGTGCTCAAAACTAATAGTGAAGGACATAATTTAGGTCAGCCTAGACCTAAAAGATAATCCTTCATGAAACATGCACCTTAAGTCACCAAAAGAGAAACATAACAAAACTATAAGCTAAGCATCTAGCAATTAAATCTTTCAACCTATTTGACTAGAGTCACTGATTCCCAAAACACAACTGCATCTAAGATACTTGAAAAACATATCAAAATTGTATGATCCATCATACACTTTAGAGAGATTCGGGACCAGATGACCGGATTGATGTAGCACAAACATAGTTTACTGAATGAGTAGATATTCAGATATAAAACAATGTTGGCATCAATACAACAAAGACAACATACCAAAGGTCTCCTTGTTCATTCTTCCAACAAGATGAAGATGGATTAGGCTTCTTTTTATGACCTGTTCTAGAGTGTATTCTTTCTCAAACTTGTGCTTAAGTAGTTGAAGGGGAATTTTCACATCAATCATAGTAGGTTTGTATAAGGCATATCTATAGGCTCAAAAAAAGGTTGAATTCTAGGAAGTGTGGTGATCAACAAAGGGTCCATCAAAGGGGAAATGAAAACGTGCACCCATTTATGTTGAGGTTTATTAGGATCATTACGAGGGACTCCAGGTAGATAAAAAGATGTGATAATTGAAGGTAAAGGGGTAGAAGCATTTGACTTGGGTTTAACCAAGTTAGGAGGTGGTTGAATGAGAGGAGGATGCTCATCCTCCATCATCTACAAAGAATCCTATTTACAAGCCAATGCTGACATACAACACCTGAACTCACATGCAAGTTGGTTTTGGGAATTATGTGGACCCAAAACACATGTATGGGTTGACACACATTATTCCACTGATGGAATCATCTTTGCCTCTAAAAAATATGGAAGAACAAACTCTATAAGAGAAGCAAGTGGTACTTGAGGTATATGTGGTCTATATGTTGTTGTAGGTTCCTTTCCTCTATTTTCCTTTGGAATAGTAGGATGAATATAAGGTAACCTTGGAGGATGAGAGACAAATGGTGCACCGAAGGATTTACCACTAGTAGGTTGTTTCCCTTTTCCTAGTGAAATGGGTCTAGGTACCATAATAGCTATAGGTGGATATCAAACATGTTGAGAAGACTTAGAAAATATTGGTTATTTTCTTTCTCTATTGTAGGAACAAAAAATACTACTAGAAGGCTATAAAATCTTTGAGGAGAGGTGTGGTCTACCTAGGGGAGAATTCTTATCTCTAGTTCATGAAGAGGAAGGTATAGAGGTAGATGCATGTTGCAATGATTGAGAGATTGATGGTGATACAACCATAGGAGGTGATGAAGAATGAACAATAAAAAAGGATGAAAATTAGGAAAATTTAAATTTAGAATATATTCTTTAGACAACAAATCACCTCGAGGTTGGAAGGATGCTAATGGAGTAGGCCAAAAATGATCAACAGAGAAGCCCTCATAGAATACTAGTGGCTTTTATCTAGTGTCTTGTATAGTTTACACAAAATTATTATGGGGGAATTTAAACATTTGTTGATCAATGAAGCAACCAAATTTGTGGAAACTAGCCATAAAATTCCTAGTTTCACTCAAGAATATCTAATTCAAGAATC
>VDFB02099541.1:0-14347 GCA_007258455.2 Sequoia sempervirens | reverse complement strand
AGAAAACCCACCTTTATTTGGCCCTATGTTCCATTGCCTGTTATTATTAGGTCTCTAGTTATATCCCCTATTTTGATTTTGATATCCTTTATTAGGGAAGTTCTGGCCTTGATAATTCCTCTGGTTGTGATTGTTGTTGTTCTGATAATTACCCTGATGAGAATAGTTTGAAACTTGGTTTGGAGAGGGATTCAGTTTAAGATAAGCCATGCCATTTGTGACTTGAGACAAAGTTTCTTTAGGATCTCAACTTCATTTGTGAGTTGAACTATCCTTTCACTCTCATCATTCTTAGCAATAGGTGGCTGACCGACAAGATTTGGTATTCCAGCCTGATTATGATGACCATGTGGATTGTGATGAGCCTGTGATTGTTGAGGGAAGTCAGGAGCTCCATTGGAAAATAATGGAACAAGAGATTGAGTCTGCAACTCATACATAGGTCCATAATGGGAAGGAGACATCCCTGGGATAGTATTGAATAAAGGGGTTGGGTTAGGCATCTGATAGCCCATAGAAGGAAAACCTCCTCCCAAGTTCCCTTGCTGAGAGCTAGTTTGTTGTTGCATCTTGATGGCTAGATGATAAAATTTAGACAAAGAATCAATATCTGTGGGCTGATAAGTCCTTTGTAGGAACAAGCCAAGCAAAGGGTCTATAACTCTAAAATATGCCTGAATGGCACTATTCTAAGCAGCTAGATAGGGGTCCTGCAATCTCCTATACATTCGTTGAAACCTTGTATTAAACAAGGGCAGTGATTCATGTGGCTCCTTCCTAATGGTAGAAAATTGATGGAACAAAATGGTTGGATCCACATAAATTCTAAGATGATTGATGAAAGCATTCTCCAAATCTGTCCAGCTCAGGATAGAACCTTGTGGAAGATTTAGGTACCAGTTGTACATCATATCCCCTAAGGAATAAGGGAACAACCTACAAACCACATCATGTTGAGCTATCTGGGATCTAGTACAAGCATCCTTAAAAGCTTGTATGTGCTCCTCACCACTCCTTGATTCACCATGAATGTATTTGGGACAAAATCTCTTAGGATTCTTAGGCATATCATGAAAGCCTCCAGGAATAGTCCCTAATGGAGAGGGATTATTCACAAAAAATGCCATTGGCAGCAGTGGTGGAGGTGGTTGAGCCAGCTGTTTGATGGGTTGAACTAGTTGTAATGGAAATTGAGATGGATTTGGTGGTGGATTCACGGGTGTCAACTGGGGTATTGGTGAAAATCCTAGTGGAGTGAGTGGAGCTGAAAAGGGTGGTAGAATGGTTACCCTATGAATCTTATGTCTTGTTGGGGTCTCGAGTTCTATCAAAGGTGGTGGGTTTTTAGTTGATCGAAGAACTCTATGGGACCTCTCTAGTGAGGAAGACCCAATGTTATCCAATTTTCTCTAATGGCCCTCCTTCTAGCGCTAGTTCTATTGATACACCAAGTTGACACACAACATGCAGGTAAGATAAAAGTATCTCACCTCTCTTGAAAGAGACAATCAGTAATCAAGCTGATCACCTCCCAAGGTCCTTGATGTTGGTTCACAATGTTTTTATTTCACGAAGTGGTTAATATGGTTGTAATATGCAAGGGGCCTGCTGGTATGAAGAATTCAAACTGATATTTACAACTAACTCTAAAACTGGGGGGGTTTTAAAGAAATAGAAAAGATAGATCGAGGTTTTCAAATTGAAAAGAATGTTGATTCATTCAACTAATCAAACTTGTTATCTTCCAAGGAATTCCTAAACTAGAACTACAAAATAAAATTAACCTGTAATTGATAAAAAGTTTCATTCATTCACAGTGCAAACTTTAACAGTAGATTGCAAATCATCATTAAGACAAAACAAAAGATAAAATTTCATTCCTTGAAAATTTTCCAAATCAAATGACTAACCAAGATGAATACCATTCCAAAGAACAACTTTAAAGAAGGTTTAAATCTGGTTGCTCCTACTATTGCAAAACAGATAAGCATCATTTACAAATATGGAAAGCTTCGCCAGTGTACAGAAACCCATGTCTTCAAATTATCTCCATCTATGTTAAGGAAACCAGAAAGATACATCCTCCTGCCAAAACTACAACAAAATATCAAACTTTTTTTTTAACCCTAACTTTCTTTTTCCTACCAAATTATCTATTGTCTATCTTCTACATGTCTACTCTTCTAATTCAAAAAAGATAAATAGCAAGAACCATGCAAGATAAATCAACACAAAGAATTCACCAAGAACACAATGTCTTCAGTTGTATTAAATCAACAAAGATAGCAACAATTCAAGTATTTTTGTATTACAGCAACTGCTCAGAATAAAAATAATTATAACTCCTACTCTACTTCTTGATTTTCTCTACTCTCTGAATCCCTAGATTGCTAACCAATCTCCTAACTCTCTAACTTGCTAACTTTTTCTAACCCTTCCAAAAGAGATGAAACACCATATTTATAAAACCCTCTAGAGGCATCAATTGAATTAGGGTTTACAATCAGTCGGTCATAGAACAATTCAGCCTAGAAGAATTTGAAATAAAGTCATATGTGCATTAAATGCATGGGCACCAACCAGATGGACCAGAGAGCACCCACATAACTTAGACCAAAACATGTGAAGAAGAAGCAAAGTGAAACAATGAGGAAGCACAACTTTCGATGCAACTCTGCATTAACTGATTCCCCCACCTCGCCCATACCTTGTTCCATTATGGCCTTCGTCACCAAGAACATCCTCTGTAAGCTATCCACAAGTGGCATAGGTGGAACCCTAGTTCACCATTCAACAACATTAATATAATTCTTTAGCTGCCCCACCGTATTGTCTCGGTCTCTTGTTGGATTGATATTCATAATGCTTGCACTATAGGTCACTGCATCATCCAGCTAGTGCCCAGTTAATGTATCCCATGATGGTCTTGGTCCTTTGTAGCAGGGTGTTCATATTCGTATCTGGAACCAATACATTCTTCAACCAATCAATCGCTCTACATTTGTATCAAAAACATCGAACCAGACTAGAGCCATCTTGTCTTAGGAATCCTACTCTTTGCGCCCAATTTCATTCTTTCTACTTCAGGGGTGCATGATCCCCCCTGTGTCCTCTTTAGTCCTTCCAGCCAGACTCAACCTACATCCATCAAACACCAATGTGAGAATCCAAATTTTGACAACATTTTCATCCAGGCGTTAGCTTAAAATCATGATAAAACCGTTAAATTAGCCATTAAGCATCAACACTGTGAAGTTCGGGATTTCAAGTTAACCTGGGAAAAAAAAGAGTTTGGAAGGAATTTCAAAAAATTATGAACCAGGTGGATTCTCCTGATGAAGCACTAATATCAACAATGGATCATCAAAATGAACACAAGCAGCATATAACAATGAAATCCATCAAGTTAAAGCAAGATATGTTTAAGCATTCATTATTAGATTCATTGATTTCATCCAATTCTTAAGTTCTACAACGCTTAGCAGGAAATCTGAAAAAATATGGCCAGACTAGAATTCCGCGAGGGGCTAGAAACTCCGAACTTCAACGCACTTCAAAAAATTGACAGAAACTGGGAAAATCCAGCCAGAACGGAGAATCCAAAAGCAGGAAAAAGGTTCACCAATAGATCATTTGAATGAAGAAGGAATGCATGTAACATTGTGAAATACATCAAATTAAAGCAAACAATGTTCAACATTCATCATTAAGTTCGTTCTTGTGTTAGAAATTTTGAGTTATTCGAAGCTTGGAAGAAAATTTAGAAAAATCCAACTAGATCGGAATTTTGCGGATGACCCAAAACTATGAACTCTCCTCACACTCCGAAAAACTGACAGAATCCGAGAAAATCTGGGCATGCAAAAATTCCGCAAACAACTCAGGATCTCGAAAACTATTCCTATGTTTGAATTTTCATGAAGTGATAGAATGAAAACCAACCTTGAATCTATTGAGCTTGAATTCAATCCATTATGCTTTATATCAATCACGTTTGATCTAGATTTCCTCAAGAGGTTCAAAAGGAAACGATTCATGACATACTAGAGATGACCTAATTTTGACCCTAAATACTTCCACCATGAATGAAAAGGGGGAAGCTCAGATTCTATCAGATTGACCTCGAATGAACTTAACAGGGCACATAATAAACTATGAATCATTCAAGTGGGCTTGGATCAATAAAAAGAGAGTGAAACTCTCGAACTAACCCACAATGTGTCAAACTGGTCTGGGCTTTAGAAAACCCTAACTTAGAACAAGTTAAGCATTAACTCACATGGTAAGGAACGAGAATTGTTTGAGAATGCATGAACATCAAACCGATTAACCTGGAAGAAATATAAGATACTCTGAGGATCCATCGGCAAGAGATCCACCGAGCGGAGAGAGTTAAGAAACTCATAGCGACTGGTAAGTCTTAGCGATCCAAAATTCGGAAACCCGATGGTGAAGGGGAATCCTGAAAAATCCGGCCCAGGCGGAATTCCACGAAGAGCCAGAAACTCTGAACTTTCAACACTAAAGTTACTTTTCCAAGCTTGTGATGGAATCTAGGAAAATCCGGATGGGTTAGAAAATCCTGAAATAGGGTGAAAACCCATATTTAGCTTTAAAATTTAAGTTTTTCAATGTGCAACCTAGGGGAATGACCTGGATGGGCAAGATGAACAACTAAGGACCTCAAAAGCAATCAAAGCAATATAATCCACAGGCACAAAAGATGTCAAAATTTAGAGAAAAAGAGGGGGAGGGACCCATTTTAATCAAATTTAAAATGGGGTGGTTATGCAAGGCATAACAAGTTGCTTTTGAGAGAAGATAATTTAATGGATCCATTTTTGAAATGAGTTGAGTTTTATGATTAAGTATGTAGTTTCATAATTTCTTGGCACAAAAAACCACAGCTAGGCATGCTCGTTCTATTGGAGAATAGTTCAAATCACATCCAACTAATTTTTGAGATATGTAGTATATAGCCCTCTCTTTTCCTTTGTCATTGTGTTGAGCCAATAATTTCCCTAGTGCCACTTTAATAGTTGATATATACAATAGCAGTTGTTTATCTAGTTTTGGTGGCACTAGGACTAGTGGTAATGCAAGATAATCCTTAAGTTTTTGGAAGGCCTACTAGCAATTATTATCCCATTTGAATGTAACATTGTTTTGAAGTAAGTTGGGAGAATGGTTGGCATTTGTTGGTCAACTATGCAATGAATCACTTGATTACTCGCAACTTTCCTTGTAGGCTTCTGAGTTTCTTGATGTTGTTTGGGGGATGCATTTACATTATTTCTTTTACTTTAGCTGGATCAACTTCAATATGTCGGCAAGAGACAATGAACCCTAATATTTTGTCTGATGTGACATTGAACACACATTTCTTGGGATTGAGGCATAATTTATACTTTTCCAGTCGATCAAATATTTTATCTAATACTTCAATCTGTCCTTCCCATTGAAATGAACAAGACAACTGAGATGGGGGTGAATCAATTGTAGCAATTTATTCCTTCAAAACCCTCAACAACAATTAGATCCACAAGCATTCATTAAACCCTTATTAAGTTAGTTTGATCAAACATGAAATGCATAAAACAAAAATTGAAACCATACACATAAGAACACCATATTTATGTGGAAAACCCAATGAGGTAAAAACTACAATCAAGATTAGCTCACAATATAAATAATTCCAAAACTGAATACAAAGGCTCACTACCAGAAAGGCTCACTGCCAGAATAAGACGCACTATCCAAAAGAGATCACTCCCACAAAAAGAAAACAAGAAGATAGAAGAAGAATGTTACATAGAGAAACACATCTCAATGCAACAAGGATTCCACCACAATTGATCACACACTTCCACAGTCTCATATGAAAGATATTGAATGCCTTCAACTCACTGCTTCAGAACCCTAACATGAAATTTGCACTACTCTACATAAATTTGCATCACATTACACTTCCCTTGCAAAAATCTCACATCTATCTTTCTTTTCACTCTTTCTTCCCTCAACTCTCATCAATATCATACATCTTTATATCATCCTCTTCTTCAAAACCTTTCTCCAATGTCGGCCACTAGCCGTTATACATTCAAATTTGAAATAGGTCAGCACCTAAACATTACCGTGGTGGATAGGAATGAAAGGCGGCCTATTTAAATCCTTAATTAGGACCCAAATAGATCCAAACACACTTCAACATGCTTCCACAAGCCTCACATGTAGTGTTAAACACAAGTTCGGCCAACACCTATGTAAAACACCATAAAAATTAAGTACATGCTTCCTTAGATCAAGCCAAAAGTTCCAAACAACATAATTCACTTGAAATAAATCTAGAAGATCCATGAACTATATAAGATTCATCAAATACTTCATTCAAGCTCACATCAACAATTAATTCAATTCAGGACAATTGATAACCTTTGTTTGCATACTGATAAATGAGACTTGCACTATATTACACCAAATTAAATAAACCCTTGAATACAAAAAGATAAAAGCATTATAAAAAACTTCCCAAATCTACACAACTTGAAACCAAATAGCAGAGAAACATGAAGAAAAAACATTTCTCCCAAACAGTAGAAAACATCACTAAATAACTGGTTCACACACTGGTGAAAATATCTTGCACTGTACTATGATCTAGACACCCAAATTATGAATGAAGAAACTACCAACAACCATGAAAAATACCTCAAATCCACACAAGCATAGAATCAACACAAAGGAAACATGGAGCACATCCTAAAGCATACATTGAATACCTGCAAGACTTTATTTTCTCTATTTATCAAATTTTCTCAAAATTACTTAGAGACCAAGTACTGGAGACATTGATTCAGCACACTTCACTCTAACACACTTTCAAACATAGCAACATAAGTATAACTCCGTGTACTCACAACACTTCTTCAACATCTCAACTATACATGCACAAACAACAAACCTTCTTTATTACAATTTTCTAAATATCCTCGACATATACAATCAATAACCAACATCCTCTACACATAGTTGGCATCAATGACAACACCAACTAGAGACCAACTAGTTGACATCAATTAAAACACCTCATACTTTCAACAATCTCCCCCTTTGTCATTTATGGCAACACATTATGTGAAAAACCATCAAAGACAACACACCAATTTTGAACAATTTTTTTGCAACTTCTCAACCTTTCTAAATGAATAATCTTTTTCACATGATACTTTTTCTCCCCCTTTGACATCAATGGCAAAGGAAAAATATTTTTTGCATTATTCTCTCCTTTTGACATTAAACCAAAATCTATACCAACACTAATACTTCCCCTTAGGAGTACACCCAATCATTTGCACAATGAAAACACATGACACTACCTACTCCCCCTGAGAGGTATCCACCAAACAATAGTCTAGAAAGAATATAGATCCATAGATCCACTAAACTGATGTATATCCATATGCATCTAGTTCAAGAGAGGGGAAATAACCCACAACTTCTCTCAAAGATACTCAAAAGTATCTTTAGGAAGAGCCTTAGTAAATATTTCAGCAATTTGATCCTTTGTAGGTACATATTCAAGCTTTACTTCATTCTCCATAACCTTCTTTGTCAAAAATTCATACCTAATTGATATATGCTTTGTCCTTGAGTGCATCAATAGATTCTTTGAAATGTTAATTGCACTTGTATTATCACAAAAAATAGAGATGGATCATCATACATGACTCTGATATCCTTCAATGTCTATCTCATCCACAAAACTTGTGTGCAACAAGATGTTACAAAATATACTCAGCATCTGCAGTGGATAAGGAAACTGAATCTTGCTTTTTACTTAACCATGACACCAATCTACAACCAAGAAAGAATGCACCACCACTTATACTTTTTCTATCATCAGCACATCCTACCCAATCTACATTTTTATAAGCACTTAGTGTAAATTTAGTATCCTTAGGATACCATAAGCCAAGATCTTGAGTGCCATTTAAATATCTGAATATCCTCTTGATCCCGGGCCTGGAATTTGACGGCCATCCTTGTCTGTAATATGAAAATTTTGTGACGGTTTGTTCATTTAAATACCTGTCATTTTACATTTTATGAAAAAATTTAACTGTCAGAAAAAATATTTGAAGTACCTAAAAAATCAATATATTAGTAATCTATGAAATATTATTTTATAAAATAATTATGTTAGAAAATTTACAAATTTTAGAAACTATGCATGCACTCAATTAGTAAATCCAATTGCATATAATAAATTTTATTGATAATTAAATAATTATATATATGTAATTTACATTTTGACAATGCATAGAGTATTAGATTAAGAATAATTATATTGCACAATATGATTGTTTTTTCCATATATTTATTCTCTAATTTGTAAAATTGTATTACTATTTTGACTATAAATTAATTTATTGATTTCATATGTGTAAATATCATAAAAACACATTTAAATATCAATTTCAAATCAAATCTAGCAAGAAATAATTATATAAAATTAAAAATAGTTCAATCCGCGAATTGATCTATCTAAAATCATATTTAAATATCAATTTCAAACCTATCCATAAATAATTATATAAAATTAAAAATAGTTTAATCCTTATTCAACTCATTATCTAAAATTTTAAAATGCTCACCAATAAAACACAACTACTCAAAAAAAATCAAAGCTGAATCATTTAAAATAAATGTTGTTGAAAAAACAATGCTATAAAGTGAAATTCACTGCTATTGTTCAATTTTTTTTTATAGTTTAATCTTAAATTCATTTATCTAAAACCATAAATTATTTGTAAAAGGTAAAAAAAAATTCAACATCTCACCAATAACACCAAATGCTCTATTGAAGAAAATCAAAGCTAAGAATCACTGTACACAAAATGCTATAAAATAAATCTTGTTGAAAATAAAATGCTATAAAATAAATGCTTTGAAAATACAATGAAAATTTGTGCTATGTTGTTATTCATAAGAATATCCTATATATATATATTAAAAAACTGTAAAATTAGAAAATATTGATAATTAGAAATAAATCTTAAATCTTAAATTTATTGTTAATTGTAACAAGAAGTTTCTAAATTATGTAGAAAATAAATCTTGTTAAAATATTCAAAAAGTTAAAAATCAATTATATTCTATTTTGAAAAGATTTTGAATTAATAAATATATTTATAATAAATCATATATATTAATATAAAGTGAAATTAGAAAGAATTATTCCAATTTCCAATTATAAACTAATTTATATTTTTATCATAAATATATATATATATATGCCTACAATAAATTTTTATGGTTTAATAATAATTTGAAGTGTCATATTCTGAGTTATATAAAAATATATGCATGATCAAAATAATCTGATCTAATAAAATTTTTTAGGTTGAAATACTCTGATCAGAAATGCAAAAAAGCAGTCAAATAGACCACCATCAAATTCTAGGCACACTCTTAATAGTTGCAACATGTGTTTCTTTGGGATCCTCTTGAAATCTAGCCACAAAGGAATAAAATTTTGCATGTATAATATATAGTCTAGTATTTAGTTAAAGATGCAACAATCCATAATTATGGGACATGTTGCTTTCTGATCAGCCTTAGGTGAGTCCTCTCATCTTACATGTGCCTCACTCCACGGAGTCTTAGGTTCCAACTTTAGAAGTAGCGATGGTACCTCAACTTTAGCAGCTCTGCTTATTTTCAATACTCCTTTCCTCTTGTCACCAATGATCTTCAGAATGAATATTTTGGACATACATAGGGGTTTTAGGGGTCTTCTTCAGAGCTTATTCCTCTTCATTTTGCACTTCTTTTTCTTCAGCTTTTTCTTCTTCTTCCTACTTGAAATCAAGTTCATTTGAAAAATATCTGTGTGTGGTCTCACAACACACTAAGGCCCTTGAAGACTTAGGGACCAATGAATTACTTTTATATGGTAAAATTTAGAAAATTGAAAGATCATCGGAAGTGAAAAGTAAAAGATAAATCTTTGTCAAAAGTAGTTTGTATTGAAAGTGTTTCGGGTACTAGATACCGAAAACCAGAAACATCTAAGAAGGCAGAAGGCAATGTGAGTTTAAATTGAAGGCTCTGGTCTGATGTTGGAGTTCCAGTAAAATGGAGGTTTGATAAGACTGAGTCTCATTAAATGGAGCTCGGTAATAAACCAAGTTCTGAGAAAATTCAAGGGTAAAGCTAAATAACGGGTGTCGAGTACCGGGTTTCAAAGTAAAGTAAAATTTCAATGTTTTGAGATTATCTAATGATTTAGATATTTTGGTAGTCTGGTATATATGTGGGGATTTTATAATATGCTAGAAAGCGTGTTAATTACGAGATTCTTTTTTTTTTTATTAACATTTGAATAATGGTTTTAATTACATGAGATTTTATAAATGTTTTCTTTAAAAGGGATTTAATGTGTGGAATTTTTGATTGCAGGAGATGCAAATTGCGATGCAAAGTTTGGGTATGGACAGTCAGGAAAATCTAATTTGTAGACAAATCTAATGCTATTACTAGGTTCAAAGGTACATTTCAAAAGCTCGCGCTAGAGTACAGGTCATTGCAAAGATGTGCCATATATCAGAATCTCGGGACACTGGAGTTCAAGCATGCAACACAAAAATGTACACATTCCGGGGGTGATTCATTCCTGGATTGTTCAAATCAAGAAAGAACCTAAAATGTAGGGGTTAAACTTCCACCTGATCACTCTAATTTTATGAGGAGTGACTACATTTTGTTTGAACGCATTTGTTTGATTCCAAATGGAATCCTGGAAAAGATGAAAGAGTAGAACCCAAAGAGCTTCAATGTGCAATTGGAGTTGACCTTCATTGAATTTAACTGCAATTCTCCTATTGGTCACACTATTCCACACGCCTTGATGTAATTGGTCCCTTGGATTTCCTCTCATGTATTTTTCTTATCCTATATGAGCCTTGTGTTCTATAAAAGGCTAGAGGATACCCTTTTTTCATTGTAAGTCTAGAATTTGTGGATTTTAGAAGAGCACAAACTTCTCTAATTTTTGTTCTTTTTTCCTATTTTTGGATCATTCTATCATAAAAATTTGTATGTACGTAGACATTGATTAATATCATAGCTTATTAGATGGCTACCTATCTTAGTATCTTTTGTAGCTAGTTTTGTTAGTTTAGCCAAACAAGACAATATGCTATGACGTTTAAGGGAGCATACAAAACCTACTCAGTGTCCAAACAATTCCCCCCTCTTCAAAAGCTCGCACCATTTTATATGTACCTGTGAACAATTCTGGTGAAGTATAAAGTGGTTTGCTCTATTTTAGTTGATTCTTTAGGGCATGCATGGAGAATAACTAGGACAACCTTTTAATTTTCAATATTTTTATGCTTTATTTTTTAAATAGTTTCTTATATTCTTGAAAATGTTCCAAAAAATAGATGTATGAATGGAATTTTATTGAAAATCTTTAAGTTTTCTATGAAATTCCCGAATTCTTACTGCTAAATCTACTTAAGTTAGAAAAGGAGTTTGTGATGTCATAAAATTTTATTTCAAATCTTTCAATTTTCATGGTATTTGTCTTTATGAACTAATTAAAAACTCAATGTCTAATATAATTCAATGTTACCATTGTCCCTTTGAGAATAATAGCATCATCACATCAAATCTGAGAGCAACCCTAGTGCAACCATGGCCTAGTTATCGAAGACTTGGGATTAAACTGAAGTCAATATTTCTTTGTTAAAGCATAGTCTCCCTAAGGTTGTCTTGTTTCATTTCTTTCAAGAAGAATAGTCCTCTTTGTGATCTTGTTTGTGAAGGTATTATTCTCCCTATTTTCTTGCGAGTGAAATTTTCGTCAACAATATCCATCGACTTCAATTGAATTCTCCAATGCTTCATCAACCTTGACATTTGTTCTTTCTACAACCTTTCTTGGCCTTTTAATGTAACATATGTAATCTTTTCTTCTTGTATAGTATCCAAGGAAGATACCCTCATCACATCTTGTATCAAACTTTCCTAGATTTTCTTCATCTCTTCTGATATAACATTTGCTTCCAAATACCTTGAAATGCTTAATAGTGGGAATCTTTCCATACCATAGCTTGTAGGGAGTCTTAAAACTATTAGCTTTTTCTTGAACTCAGTTGAGCACATAAACAATAGTGTGAATTTCTTCTCTCCAATAGACTCCTGGTAGTCTTTCCTCTGTTATCATTGTTCTAGCAACTTCTTGAATTGTCTTGTTCTTCCTTTCAACAACTCAATTCTGCTAAGGAGTTATACGGGTAGAAAATTGTCTTCTTATTCCATGAACTTCACAAAATATGTTAAACTCATTGGAGGTGAATTCACCACCTCTATCAAACCTCAAACATTTATTTTCAAATCCATTTCATTTTCAACCATAGCTTTGAATATCTTGAATTTGTCTAATGCATCAAATTTCTCTCTAAGCAAAGTAACCCATGAAATTCTAGAATAATCATCAATCAAAAGCATAAAATACCTATCACCTTGTAGACTTCCCACCCTTACATAGGACCACAAAGACATGTATGAATCAATTCTAGTTGTTTGGTAGTAGATTGTTCTTTTGTTCTAAATGTGTTTCTAGCATGCTTTTCAAACTGACAATTCTTGCAGACAACATTAACTAGCTTTGTGATCCTTGGTAAATCTCCCATAGCTTGTATTGCACTAATTCTCACCATGTTGTCAAAATTCATATGACACATCCTCTGGTGCCATAACCAACTATCATTAATCTGAGACATAAAGCAATGTCTACCAGTGCCTTTAAGTTGATAGATGTTTCCTTCAGTCCTCTTGCTAGCAACAATCACAATTCCAAATCCTTTTTTGAATTCACATTTTTCATCCTTGAACACAATATTATATCCCTTTTTACACATTTGTACAACACTCATGAGATTATGACTCAAAGCTTTAACATAGTAGACACCATCAGTATTATGCTTGCCATCAAAATTGATTAAACCTATCCCATATATCTTAGCACTAGAATCATCTCCAAACTTAACTAAGCCTCCATACCATTTCTCAAGTTTAAATTTTTTTTATCACCGGTCATGTCATTTAAGTAGCCACTATCAACAACCTAATGGTTTTTCTCTTGTTTAGCATGAAAAGTAGATACCACAATACCTTCAACTTTCTCCAGAGCACATTCATTCACACATATTTTAGGAGTAGATTCATCTTCTAAAGCCAGGAACAAGCATTCATTATCATCAAAATCTTCATAATCAAACTCATCATTAGAAATGTCAACATCCTCATTGACATAATATTCTCATTTGATCATCTTTCCTTTGTTTTCTTTGCCTTCTCTATGCTTATTTCTTTCAGCTCTTTTAGGACATCTTGAAGCATAATCACCTATTTCACCACAACTAAAACATTTGAAAGGTAATTTACCCTTGTACTTACTGTTGCCCTTCTTCATTCTTCTCACAAATTTAGCTTCTACTTCATCTAGATATGACTCTTCAATCCTTTATGATGTATTGGATTTAAAGGAAACTTCCACATTAGTGCTCTTTTTCAATCCCTTTTTCCTCATCTCAAAAGAAGTTAGTGTACCAATCATATTATCTCTAGAATAATTATCAAGACTTACAACTTCCTTGATAGTAGAAACTTTTTCACTATAACAATCAAGAAGAGATATAATGACTTTCTTTACCACTTTAGATTCTTTGACTTGTGCACCAAGACCTCTCATTCCACTTACAAGCTCATCAATCTTCTGCATGTAGTTTGTAAGTGTTTCATCTTCAAACATCTGTAGAGCCTTAAATTTTTCCTTTAAGATTTGTAGCCTTGATTGCTTGAATTGTTCATCTCCTTCATAGATGCTTTCTATCTTGTCCCAAACTTCTTTAGCAGTTTTCAAACTCATAACTTTAACCAACTCAATTTTTGAAAGGCCATTCATAATAAGAAATCTTGTATTAGCATTTTCCTCATGTGCCTTGATCTCTATAGTTGTACTCATACCATTTTTAGGTGCAACATATGTAGTCTTATATGCTTTTTCAGCTTCAAATCCATGTGATGATAGATAGCCTTCCATTTGTGTTCTCCAAAATGCATAATTTGTGTCATCAAACTTAGGGAAATCCAAATTTAATCTTTCTCACCATCCCAGATCTACCTTAAGAGGTTAAGCTATTCTTCCAAGGAACCTCGCTCTGATACCAATTGTTGAAATGAACAAGACAACTGAGAGGGGGGATGAATTATTTGTAAGAATTTATTCCTTCAAAACCCTCAATAGCAATTAGATCCACAAGCATTCATTAAACCC
>VDFB02099540.1:0-12795 GCA_007258455.2 Sequoia sempervirens | reverse complement strand
TAGGCAGACTGTATACAACATAACTCTTTTTGCATGTATCGAAATTCAATTTTTTTTGCTGGATCAAGGACTTCAATATCTAGTACACTGATACTTTTCAAAAAAACTTGATAATATGCTAGTTTTCCACATGTGTAGAATAGAGAGCTTGATTTTAGGTGAAAAACCTATGTTTAATCAAACTAAAAAAATAAATACATAATAAAACCAAAACATGTATTAAAATTATATTTGTTGGATAGCTAGTTCTGAGAACTACCATCATCTAGTTGGGTTTTCATGTATTCTCCATTTTCATCCTCAACTTGAGCTTTAGAGGGAATTTTTTTGGATTTTTTTTGGTGCCAAAGGGCAAGAAGGGGGGAAAAGGGGGGTTCAAGCAAACCCTAGTTCGAGCGAAGCCCCTTTCCACAACCCTTTCCTTTTCTTTTTTTCTCAAGAAATGTGGGACCCAATATTTAGTGGGTTTGCTCGAAGGGGGTTCTAGAAAACCACCTTTTTGTTCACTTGAACCAAATGTTTGTTCAAACCCCCAAAAACTTTTTTTTTGCATGGGGGCATTTTTTGCAAAATTTCCTTCCTCATTGGAATTGTAAACCACTTTTGTGGGTTTACCCCCAAACAACCATATACATGATCATGTTATGTAAATGCATAAATTTACCTACATATACGTGACACCATAACCATAGCCATCGCTATACTTACTCAACTATCACCCATACAAGACTCCAAGTCTCCACTCATGTTAACCCATGTCCTCAAAATCAAAGATAATATATGTACCTATCACCATCAAAGTACAACTCTAAAAAACACTTATAAACCTATACCAAGAAGCACCAAACTTCAATTGTACCATCATAAATATCATATAAAAAACATGCACTCCCTCAAGGTTCCACCTCTTGAATTGTCTGGATGCTCACACAATCACACCTTAAATATTAGGCAACTATGCGTGATCAAACATGTACCAAGCTCATCCTACACCACAAACTTATCATCCATACCCAATTGAGTAGGTTTTTTGGTGTGTCTTATGTGCTTTATTATTTAGATCACTCATCTTCCACTTGAAACTGAAGTCATATAATATCCATCCTAAAATTGAGCCTAGGGATTTGCTTAATTGTATCATTTATTTGAGTGTTTATATTTTTAGTATAGATTTGTAAAAGTTCGAAATAATCAAGAAAACATTCAAAAATAAAAATTAAAAAAAAAAAGAAAAAAAGAAAAAATATTTGTTGCATAAATTTCAAAATTGGATCTTGCATTCATTGTGTATTTTTTAATCATTTCAATTCTTTATTGCATCTCTTTCCAAAGAAAAATTAAAATCAAAATCCAAAATAAAAACTAAAAACATTATCAAATTGTTGAAGTTGCACTTTTGGTTATTTTGAGCCTCTTATGGTCCATTTTGGGTTCTATTTGGATCATTTTCTAGTGGTTTTTGTTGGTGTTAATAAGTCTTGTACCTAGTTTATTCCTTTACTAGGGATGTAGGGGACTTAATTCACATGTTAAGCTTACTTAGGATATTAGTTGTATCTTCTAGAAGTCTTAGTTGTCTTATCTAAACTTTACACCTTTCTAGGTAGTTATGAGTTAGTTGTCTCATGTGATAGGATTAAGACACTTGTCATCATCTTGTCTTATCCTATCTCTCATCCTTTTCTTTATAAGCAAGGCATCTATAGCATATTTTGCATTGTAGTATATTGCATTGATCATATTGTATCATATTGCAATCCTTGTTTGGTGAAATAGCATCTTCCATTATTGCTTCTCTCTATCTCTTGTGGAGGTTCTTTGGTGTTGTAGATTGAAGATCTTGGGTTGATCACTTCAACATGGTATTGGAGATTTGAATCTAGCAAGTCCCTTCCATTATTTTCATTAGAGAGTTTCCATCAAGTTTTTTATTATGATTTGAGTTTCTTGTATCCTATATTGCATGCATGCATTTTGGTGAGACCTAGTGATTGTAACACTTTTGGCTATAGTGGCGGTATTTTAGGTTGTCCCATTGCATCCAGGAGGCTCGAGAAAGTCAAATTTTCCTTTTGTTTCACTCAATTTTTCCACCATTTGCAACTTTGGCAAAGAAGGGTTTGGAGCTCAAATTTGGTGAATAGCTTTTTATAGGAGCATTTTGGGCAAAAAATAAGCCTTCCATTGCGTTCGAGTGGCTGTTCCTGAGTTTTTTGATATATAATTTTCCCATATTCGGTGAAAGTTGTTTTCATGGAAAAAAAAAATACCTGAAGCGTCGTACGACCCTCTAGGTCAAAGGTATGATTTGCGGAAAATATTATTTAAAAATAATTTTCTGCCCTTTTAATATTTAAAGCTAACAGTTTTAAAAATTGGGCTAATAAATATTAAAAGTGGTGGTGTTTTTTTTATTTTAAAAAACTACAAAAGAATATATTTTTCGTGGCCCATTTGGTTTGTATGCAGAAAAAAGTCTACCGACTGTACTTTTTTGTTGGTCTTATAGATCACCTTAGCATCCACCAGTCTCCATAGTTCTCACTAACTTCTTCACGGATGATTTGCACTTTGCCTCTGCCTACAAGCCCACAGACTTAAGGTTGGCAGGCAGGGTAAATACAAATTGTTGGCTGTAGAACGCTAGCCGCTAGCGAATTCAGTCAGGGCCTTAACTACCCACCACATCCATGACCACGAGGAGTGGTGGGTAACTCCCTAACCACTGATGATAGGGTTCAGTCCATAACCACAGAGAGCCATTAACTGCCAGGAAGATTGTGCCCATGTGAAAGTGTCACCAATAACCACTAGTGGTTAGAGGTAACTATAGATTTTTCCTAGTAGCACCACCCCTAGTCACGTGGGAGACCAAGGGCCAACAACGACGAGCTAAATTTTTGCACCTGGATAGCATTGATTTATGCTCCTGTTTAGTCTTCAAAGTGCCTCAAATAGGCCTTTTTTTCAATTTTGTATAACTTTTCGCCACGACATTGGATTTTCAAAAATGAGATATCGTCGGAAAGCTAGTTCGATGAACTTCACAGTGGTGTAGGCGATTTTTCCATATTTTGATATTTTATGCCTTTTTTTTAGCTTGAAGGTAAAATTGAATTTGTTGTTTTTCATTAGCATAACTTTTGCAAATGAAGTCAAAATTTGGCAAACTTTTTTTGAAATTGCTCAAAAAATCACAAGGAATCTATTTGTAACCTCTATTTTCAGTTTTGGCAAGCTATTTTTTCTAAAAATTATAAAAATCACTGTGTTATAAATAGTTGATTTAAGCTTGTCACTTGTAAAAATTGCAAAATTTCTTCATTCTAATTTGTTGGGGGGTTGCAAATTGAGTTATAATACATTTTGGGGGGGTGAAAGGCACAATTTAAGTGCCACATTGTCTTCTTTCTTTTGGTGTTCATGGCGGATCTAAGGCAAATTAAACCACTCACTCCACGCAATTATCATACATGGAAGTTAAAAATGACTCAATTGTTACAATCTAAGGGTCTATGGCCAATGTTAGATGCAGAACAACCTAAATTTACAAGGGATTATGAAAAATTTGTCCATATATGTAAAATGGATGAAGCGAAAGGGCTCATTGGATTACATGTATTTGATAATTTGGTGTTTCATATTTCAGAGTATAAAACACCTAAGAATGTTTGGGATAAACTTGAATAATTGTATGGAAAATCAAATCAGTTTTGAGTCTTGCAACTTCAAGCAGATCTACAATCACTCTCTCCAAATGCATTTCCTTTAATTAAAGTTGATTTTGTCATAGTTGAAAGGATGTGGACAAGATAAATCTAGTAATGAATGTATCTTCTTGATTTTGTCTAAGTTAAAGGGCCCTTATCAAGTGTTTTATTCTACTTTCTATTCAACTATGGATGCAATGGGGAAAGATTACAAAATTCCTACATTTGAGTCATTTTGTGAGCATCTTACTAGGGAGGAGGCCAAGTTGATTCAGTTGGATGTCTCACCTAATTCTAAGAATCATGCTCTTATGGCTTAATCATCCAAGGGTAAAGGAAAGAATAAGAAGAAGCCCAAGGTAGAATCATCTTCAGGTAGTGAGAATCCCTCCAAACCAAAGCAAAAGAATAATCAAAATTCCACTCAATCTCCTTCTTCTACCTCTGGAGATTCTTCTTCCAAGTCCAAGAAAAATAAAGGAGAACCTTGTTCATTTTGTGGAAAAACTGGGCATGATGCAACTCACTTTTTTAAGAGATTGGAAGCCTTGGAGGAAGCTATGAAAAAGCACAACATTTTAGTGGCTAAGCCTTCTTCCATGGGAAAAGGGTAAGCTCTTTCAGCACAAACCATTCATTCATCTTCAGATAGTTGGATTCTTGATTCAGGTGCTTCACATCACATGACCAATTCATGTGATCTTATTACGTGATCTTATTGATTCCATTGTTCATACTTCTACTTCTCATATTGCAGTTGGGAACTCTTCAAAAATTCTAATTTTGGGGATGGGCTCTATTCAGATGCTAGATGGGTGCATTGAGGATGTTCTTCTTGTTCTTGATATTTCAGCGAATCTACTTTCCATATATTAGATTTGTCATTCTAGAGATGGGAAGACAATTGAGTTTACTCCATAGAATGTGACTATTAGACAATTACAGGATCCTGTGAAGGTTGTTTCTATAGGGATGGTTGATCATGAGAACCATTTGTATTGATTTGATGGATCTGAGTCTTCATCAGGTTCTTGTTTTGTTGCTCATGTTGAATCAATGAGCAAGCTTTGGCATGAGAGATTTGGGCACTTGAACTATAGATATCTTCAGTAGATGCAAGCGCATAAATTAGTGGTTGGTCTTCCAAAGATCTCTTGCACAGATGGTGTTTGTCAAGGTTTTTTTTTGGCAAGAAACATAGAAAAATCCTTTTCCTAAGGGTCAAGCTACTCGTGCAACCACACCCCTTGAGTTGGTCCATAGTAATCTCATGTCATTCCCAACTCCTTCATTTTTAGGGGCTAAGTATGTGCTCACATTCATTGATGATTTTTCCCACTATACATGGGTCTATTTTCTCAAGCTCAAGAGTGAAGTCCTCACCAACTTCAAGACCTTCAAAACATTTGTGGAGAAGCAATTAGGTTTTCTCTTCGAAAGATACACATAGATAATGGGGGGGAGTATGTCAATCAAGCATTTTAGGATTTTTGTAGTGAACATGGTATTATTCATCAGCACATAGTACCTTACACTCCTCAACATAATGGTGTGGCAGAGAGAAAGAATAGGACTCTCAAGGAAATGGCCAATTGTATGATTCAGTCTAGGTCCATGGCTCTAGCTTTTTGGGCTGAAGTTGTCAATTGTTCCAACTATATTCAAAACTGTATGCCCCACAAGGCAATGCAAAATATGACCCTTGAGGAGGCTTGGTCTCATTGCAAGCCTAATGTATCCTTCTTCAGAGTATTTGGTGGGCATAAATCCATGGAGAAGAAGAGTTAGTGGTACATCTTTGTTGGCTATTGTGAGGATGTGAAGGCATATAGATTGTTTGATCTTGACACATGAGAGGTTCATTTCTAACGTGATGTTTAGTTTGTTGAGACCTTCACCCAGTTAGATCCTCCTTTGACTTCTTCTTCATCACAACCTACTCAATCTTTTTCAATTGATGATGCTTTTCTACTTGAGGAAGATTTTGATGATGGTCTCGATGCACCTCCTCCTCAGTCTCCCACTAGGCCATGATGGGATCGAGTTACTCTTGAGGAGGTTGGTCCTCTTGTTGGTGATCCCATAGACACTTGTTGCACTTGTTCTCAGACTTCAGGAATTAGTCTTTTGAGTCATATTGTTTCAAATGATCCTTAGAATTTTTCAAATCCTTCAAGTATTCTAGAGTGGGATAGTGCTATGGCTAATGAGTATTCTTCTTTGATGAAGAATCATACTTGGGATCTTGTGCCTCTTCCTAAGGGAAGAAAGTTGGTTTAGTGCAAGTGGCTGTATCATACCAAGTATGTAGCAGATGGTTCCATTGACAAGTACAAGGCTCATCTTGTTGCAAAGGGATTTTCTCAGGTTGAATGGATTGACTATTCTAAGACCTTTTCTTCTATTGCCAAGATGGATTCTATTCACCTTGTCCTTGCTATAGCTACATCACAGGGATGGTCAGTATATCAGATGGATTTGAATAGTTCTTGCTTGCTTGGGGATATTCATGAGGAGATTTATATGGAGCATCTACCAAGTTTTGTGTAGGACTCTCCACTTTTTTGCAAGCTTCAATGTTCATTGTATGGTCTCAAACAAGCCCCTCGGGCTTGGTATGAGAAGATGGATAGTTTCTTGCTTGCTTCTAGCTACACTCACTACCATCCGATCCCACAATTTATACTCAAACACATGGAGAGGATCTACTCATACTTTTTCTCCATGTGGATGATTTGATTCTCATGGGAGTTCTACTTCCATGATTTAGAGTACACAGTGAGCATTGATGGAGCAATTTAATATGACCAACCTTGGTCTTTTGCATTACTTCCTTGGTCTTCAAGTTCATCAGACTTCTAAGGGGATCTTCATTTTCTAGCAGAAGTATGCTCTTGATTTGCTTCAGCAGTTTGGCATGGCTGATTGCAAGCCTACCCCTACTCCATTTTAGTCAAGTGTTGTACTATCTACCAATTGCACCACTCCTATAGTTGATCCTACCTTGTATTGGAAGTTGGTTGGAAGTCTTTTGTATTTAACACATAGTCATCTTGATATTTTCTTTGTGGCTGGACTTGTCTCTCGCTTCTCATAGGAGCCTAATGAGAATCATTGGAAGGCTGCTAAACATATCTTGAGATACATTCAGGGCACTACTCATTTTGGCATTCACTACACTTCAGGTGCATCTTAGATAGTGGGATTCACTGACTTAGATTGGGCTAGTGATGTCAATGATAGGAAGTCTATTTCTGGCTTTGTATTTTTCCTTGGTTCTAGTATGATTGCATGGTCATGCAAGAAGCAAACAACTATTGCATTATCATCGAGAGAGGCTAAGTATTGAGGTGCAGTGTTGGCTAGTCAAGAGGTTTTGTGGATTCGTCAGTTGATGACTAAGTTTGGATTCCATTCCACTCAACCCACTACTCTTTGGTGTGATAATTAGAGTTCCATTCATATCTCTCGCAACCCAATGGAGCATCAATGTACTAAGCATATTGAGATCCACATGCACTTCATTAGGAAACTCATCTAGGATGGTGTTCTCAGCTTGGAGTATTTACCTATAGATTAGCAGGTTGCAAACATCTTCACTAAACCTTTGGCATCACCTCATTATCTTCAATTTCGGTCAATGCTTAGGGTGAAGGAAGTTGTCCTTGGGGGATCTTGAGGAGTCCTCCTTGCTTCATTAGTTTTTATCTTTTTCTCTCCTTTGGAGAGGAGTTTTCTCCCATAGGTTTTTTCTCCTTTTCTCAGCTTATGAGAGTTTTTTGTTTTGTAGATGGGTACCTCATTAGGCCTACTTGTCGAGACCCATCTTTTGCATTCTGCATTGGTTTGTTCCTCCCTAAGTTGCACTTAAAGGGGGGTGTTGGTATGAATAGGTCTTGTACCTATTTTATTCCTTTACTAGGGACTTAGGGGACTTAATTCGTGACATGTTAAGCTTACTTAGGATATTATTTGTATCTTCTAGAAGTCTTAGTTGTCTTATCTAGACTTTACACTTTCCTAGGTAGTTATGAGTTAGTTGTCTCATGTGATAGGATTAAGACACTTGTAATCATCTTGTCTTATCCTATCTCTCATCCTTGCCTTTATAAGCAAGGAATCTCTATCATATTTTTCATTGTAGTATACTGCATTGATCATATTGTATCATATTGCAATCCTTGTTTGATGGAATAGCATCTCCCATTATTTCTTCTCTCTATCTCTTGTGGAGGTTCTTTGGTATTGTAGATTGAAGATCTTTGGTTGATCACTTCAATAGTTTTGGTCATTTTTCTAACACCTACGGTCTATCTTGCAACACTTCTAGACTATTCCACTACATTTTTAACACATTCTAGTCCACTTTGGGTTGCAAAAAAATTTCTTAAACTTTTTTAAATCTATTAAAATTGTTAAGGTGGAAAATTAAAACACTAGGACTTTACCTTAGGAGTAAGAACTTTTTCAGTGTGCATATCATTTAGAATTTGTGGTTGCAAGGGCATAAGATTTACTTACAACCTAGAGGGTGAGTCAATCAACCCTTGGGTCCCAAATTCCTTAGAGGAGGGGAGTTTGAATTGAAATTTGTATGAAATGCAATGATGCAACTAGCTAACAATGAAAATGCACTACTCTGATGTGAAAACAATAAAACTAGAAACTAATAGACAAATTTCATTATTAGAAAAAAATTGAGTAGAATTTTACACATCTATGGTTTGATTTCTAGCCTGAGTTGATTGGAAAAAGTCACCCATGGTACCTATGTTTGAAGAACTAAATTTGCACCTTTTCTTCATAGTCCTTAGTTGTCTAATCAAAGGCTTCTTCCTTCTAGTTCTCATTGTTAGATCTTCGTCGATTGCTAAGATAATTGAGTTTTTGGGTAAGTGCACAAAGTTGAGTCCATGAAACATGGAAGTTTTTGCCTTAACCAAAAAATTGAAATCGGCATTGTAGAAACAGGATCCCGATTTTAATAAATGGGATCCTGATTTTGTTTGGGATCCCGAGCGTGAGATGAAACGGGATCCCGATTTTTAAAAATCGGGATCCCGTTTCCTATCGGATTCCGAACCAATCGAAAAGGCATGGGATCACGATTCTCACAAAACGGGATCCCGAATTTTAAAAAATGAGATCCCAATTTCTATAAATCGGGATCCCGTTTTGTATAAATCGGGATCTCGTTTTGTATTGCTATTTATTTAAAAGCTTTATTTCGACTTACTGCTTGAATGGGACCGGTAATTGGCAACGGCTACATAAATTAACTTCTGAGGAGTGCGCCCCTACACACCATTTTTTTGCATTTTTTTTTTTTAATTTTTGAATTGAAATTTTGAAGAAAATAAATGAATTTAGCATTTTTTTAATTTAATTCATGTTTTAAGTATTTTTTTAAATTGTTATAGTAGAAATGAATAACTATAAAAATAGACAAAAAAATGCAATGAAACTTGAAGGTTTTTTAATAAAAATGAAAAAATGAACCTTGAATTGTGTTTTAGAAACAAAATTTAACTTTTGAAACCTAAATTGTTTGATTAAACCCAAAAAAATTGAATTTGAAAACCCTAATTGAAACAAAACAAAAAAATTTGCATTTCAAAACCCTAGAAATCGAAATGAAATAAAAACATTGCATTTACAAATCCAAATCAAGCTTTTTGAAACCCTGAATTCAAATCAAACGAAAAAAATTGAATTTGAAAACCCTAGTTTGAATTGAAACGAAAAAATTGCATTAAAGGAAACCCTAATTGCTTAGAAATTGAAACCCTAAATTGAATTGGAGCAAATAATTTTGTTAAAACCCTAAATTGAAATCGAACAAATCATTTTGATTTTGAAACTAGGTAATTTTGAGCTCAAAAAATTTATTTGCATTGCTTAAATGTTTTAAATTTTATTTGCTTTGTATGGAAAAAATGATATATATTAAACTTTAGTTTCAATGTTAAATTATAATTAGATTAGAAAACAATATGTTAAAGAATAGTTAAAATTCATAAATTTTATCTTGATGTTTGTTTGCAAATTTATTTAGCAAATTCATAAATCTAAGCACATACAATTGATTCCAATTGGCACTAACTTGCAAGTCTAGAATTATGCCAAGGGGCCACCCAAACTTCAACCTAAGTTTGCTAAACCACTAGACCCTAAACTATAAAATCTAAACCCTCAACACTAAAAGCATTTTGAAATTTATGAACCCTAGACCCTAATCTTTCATTGGACATACATAAAATTATGTAGGTTCAATGTTAAGAATGGGTCTATTTGGTAGATTTATGAAAACTATTTTGAATATCTAGAATGCTATAAAAGTATAATTATAGCAATTCCAATTGGAAACACTTGGGTACATATATATCATATGAAATTTAAATCTAGGAAGGTGTCTATTATATGGGAGAGTTGATAATACATGGAAAGAGGTTTGTATGGGAATATATGTATTAAGAAAAACATACCACATGACCTCTATAGGATTTATAAGATGTGATCCTCGATAATAATCCACCCATCCTCAAGCATAATGGATACTTTAGCAATTAAGGGAGATTCAATAACCATAAAATTACCTATATTTTGATACTATATAGATTTATGTGGAAGGATAGAAATGCATCAAAAAGGAGACCAAGATGGAACCATTTAACACCTAAGGTACACCTATTACATGGGAAAGGGAGGAGGTACATGATGATAGGTTGGAGGAACTACATGCTATTATTACAATTTTAGAGATAGGGGATGATTTATATAAAGAAATATAATTTAAAATATTTATATTATTTAATATATTATATTTAATATAATATATTAAATAATAAATATTTAAATATCATAAAATATAATATAAGATTACAATTAAGGATAGGTAATGTTACAATTTACTTGGGGTTTTAATGAGGATTAGGCTTAGATTCAATTAGGTTTTGTAGTAAATAGTTAAGGTTACAAGTAGGAATATATAATTATCTATTGTATAATTATATTCAGAAATATAGAAATTAATTTAAATATAATATAATATAGGAATACATTTAAGATTAGGTAAAGGTTATAATTTAATTAAGAAGTTTCAATTAAGGTTTGCAATTCAATTAGGATATGTGGTTAGGGGTGGGGATCATTTAGCATTCTATTATTATTAGAGTATGGGTTACATTTTAAAGTTATTGTTATTTTAAGATATGTATAGAATTGATTCATTTTAACATGATACTTTTTGTTAGAGGGTAAACACTTTTGACCAGGCTAGATGGAACCAAATGAGACTATGAGTATGACTAAATTTGGACCTCACTAGACATCCTAGATCCACTTAAGCCATCCTATCACCTTAAATTGTAAATCGATGTCTTAAGGGGTCCTAATATAGCATTTCTTAAGGGGATCAAAGAAGTTCTCAAAATTTGGTGAACTTTCCCAAGGTAACCAACTTTAACAATAATAAGATCGTGCAAGATTATAATATGAATGATTTCATGAACTAGGTTGGTCAATTGAAACAAGAGTAGATCTCAATCAACTATTCCACAAGATTTAATGTTCTTCACTAACTTGCAAGTTCATTAAATATTCCAAGGGGCACCAAAACTTTACCCTAAGTTTTGTAAACCCTAAACCCTGAACTCTAAAATCTAAACCCTAAACACTAAACCATTCATTTTGTCCTTAAAGGCTCTTAATGAAATTTGGTTGCATTGGGAAACTTCACCAAATTTTATTCACTTGAGCCATGCCATTTTCTCCTAGGACCTCACTAGACGTAAATCCCACTTCCAAAATATCCACATCACTCAAATGGCCAATTCAATTTTCTTAAAAGGGGATCAAAGAAGTTCTTAAAATTTGGCAGGATCAAAGTTACCATGATCTAGGTTGGTCAGCTTGAAACAAGAGTAGATCCTCAATCAATCCGTCCACAAGAAAATGTTCTTCACTAATTGCACCATTAAACATTCCAAATTTCTAAGCCCTAAACCCTAAATACTAAACCATTCATTTTGTCCTACCCAGATTACAAAGTGAAATTTGGTTGTCTTAGGAAACCCACCAAATTTCATTCCCTTATGCCATGTAATTTTTCCAGGATCTACTTACATATCCCCTTAAGTTATCCTATTACCCTAAACCCTAAATCAGAAGTCTAAACTCCCAAACCCTAAAGCCATCATTTTTTCTGAAGCTCTTAATGAAATTTTGTTATTTTAGGCAACTCCTGCACCAAATTTCGCTGCCTTTTGCCATGTAATTTTGTCCTAGGATCTTACTACATATATCCCCTTAAGTTATCATATTACCCTAAACCCTAAACTCTAAAGTCTAAACCCTAAACCCTAAAGCCATCATTTTTTCTTAGGCTCTTAATGAAATTTGGTTGCCTTAGGCAACTCCACCAAATTTCATTGCCTTATGCCATGTAATTTTTCCAGGATCTTACCACATGTAGATCCTCAAGCCATCCCCTACTACTCCTAAACCCTAAACTCTAAAGTCTGAAAACCCCAAACCCCAAAGCCATCATTTTTGCCTAGGCCCTTAATGAAATTTGGTTGCCTTGGGCAACTTCACCAAATTTTATTCACTTAAGCCATGCCATTTTGTCCTAGGACCTTACTACATAGATCCCCTTAAGTCATCCTATCACCCTAAATCATAAACCAATGTATTAAGGGGTCCTAATATGACATTTCTTAAGGGGATCAAAGAAGTTCTTAAAATTTGGTGATCAAAGTTGCCCAAGGCCCAACCAAATTTAACAATAATAAGATCCCGCAAGATTATACAATATCAATAGTTAATTGTATTTTCATTCAAGTAACATGTGCCTTAGACATATAAATGAGGCTTACATATAATTTTATCATTTGTATTCAATTATTTAAGGCCATTTATATTGAATGTTTTAAAGGTATTTCCTAAACATGTATCTTACATCTTGAAATTACAAATCTAATGCAGGTTCACCCATATCTTAAAGATCACATGGATCCATTCAATAATATTCGAAATCCACCTCCACGCCATCCATCTCCAACAAATTCAACTTCCACCTCCGCCC
>VDFB02099539.1:0-64054 GCA_007258455.2 Sequoia sempervirens | reverse complement strand
GGAGGCAAGGATAGAGATGGGGCTAAGGAGGGAAGGAAAGATAAAGAGGGTGGGAGAGACCCGGAGAGGGTTGAGAGAGAAGAGGGTAAGTATTGGTTAAGAAGGAAGGAAGCAAAGAGGAAGTGAAAGGTTAAACCTTGATATCTATCATCAATAATAAACTGTAAACTTTAAGCCTTATCAAAGTGGGGGAGAGATAGACAAAGAGAAAGCAAATTTGGCTTTAGGATTTACATTTGGCACTCAACAAATTTGGTGCTCTTTCATTTGGTGAGCATCAAATTTGGTGCTCAACAAATGGGTTACATTGGGAAATACCAACCCAAAGGGTTGGATTTTTCCTTGGGAATCCAACCCAAAGGGTTGGACAACCATTTCATGCCAAGGACATGATTTTATAAAAAGGGTAAAAAAATTTCACATATTTTTTGTCATGATCTCCATCAAGTTTGTACATGTTTCATTGCAAATTTATAAAAATATCATGATGACGTTTAGGCTCTCTCTTAGCTATATAAACATATAATTTTTTTACATCTTGATTATGTTAAGGTTTTCATCTATAACTTATCTGGTTAGTGCCTCTATTTTTTTGTCAAAAACCAACATGTGCTAGTTTGTGTATAGATTTTTACTCGTTCATTGAATTTTGAAACAAATCACATTTTTAAAATCTAGACTCCATTCTATACATAATGAAAAAATATATTTTTGATTAGTTTTCAAAAAATTTAGGGAGAGCACACTCACATTTAGATTTTCAAGATGTGGCAACTTTTAAAATTAGTAGATATTATATATTCATTAAAAAATTCACAGCAAAAATCAACATAAACTACATGGTGTTAGCTAATTTCTCACCATAACAATTTTTGAAATTCTAAAAGAATTCAAATTTTTAGGGGGGAGCCATAGTAGAGGATATGCTATTTTTTTATCAAAAAAGGACCACTTTGTACGGCCCCCCTTTTTCAAACCCTCAATCTTTATTTATTTTTTTAATTTAGTAGTTTAGAAAGTAGATTCAGAGCACTACAACTCTTGTTCTTGTTGCATCTTCAAATTTTGAGCGTAACTATCTTCATTTTCTCATGAACATCAAACTTTACTGATTTCAGGAAAAAAAGTGGCATCTTAAGAGCCATTTTTGTGTTAGAACTTAGTGTACACACCCATACCACTTGGTGAGTTCAAAATATAGTGTGAAATTGCACAAGTATGTAATTTCTAATACCGCCATTAGTCCCAATGACTAAATGTGACAAGCTGAAATAAAGGTGTTCACTTAAGATAGTTTAGTGATTTACCAAAATTTATTTGCATAGGTATTGATCTACAATGACATCAATCTATGTAGGCACTAAAACAACCATTTACACACCAATTCATAAGTTTCCTAAAATTGCAAAACCAAAATTAGTAAAATATCAAAAAAACTATAAAAAATTATAAGATCTAAGATGACAACAATTAGAAAATGATATTAAGATGTTAGGAATATGAGTAAACTAGAAAATGACTAAAAATTAAAATAATATAGTGATGAAATTAGAAGGTCAAAATTTTAGGAAAAAGAAATCAATTATCGCCTTAAGCAACATAGGAAGTAGGGTCACTAAACCAAGAACCCTACAAGATAAAAAATAGGTGTTGGTGTGAAAGGGGTGTTTTACCTAACTAGTTTATCAACTAGGTCCTACTCACACTTGTTACTTAAGTTTACTTAGGGTACATTAGGATAGTTATGACTTTATATCCCAAGTCATAAGTTTAAGACACATATCAAAATCTTATGCAAGCCTATGTTCACCTTGCACTATATAAGCAAGTGGTTCTCTTTGTAATTCATTCATTCATTCAATTTATTGTAATCTATCATTTGCCTACTTTGATAAAATAGAATTATTCTCTCATAGTTGATCTCTCTTACATATTTTCATAGAAGTTCCTAAATCTCAAGTGGCTACAATATTCAACCAAATATTGCATGGTATAGAGCATTATATACCAACTCTTAAATGGTGTCATAGAGCTTGTGAGATTTCTTCTTGTTAGTATTTATTAAGAGATATAGGTTGCAAATATTGATGGATCTTGAAAATTTGACTATGCTCCTCTTGCATCAGAGATGATCTAGAGAATAAAGAAACTTGATGAAAATACTATATTTGGAGATTTCCTCTTTGTGGCTTTGTATTGTAGGTTCATTTTAGAGGTTGTTGGTATAGATCTGAACTCGCCATTGAGTTAAGGGTGTTTAGGAAAGTCATTTTTCCTTTGGTTTCATCCAAATTGGACATCTAAGGCCAGATCTACAAGGGCTTGAAGTTGGGTCCAATGGTTTCCATATCCATAAGGTAGCTACAATTTTGAAGCATTTTGGGCCAAAATAGACCCTTCCATTGTGTTTAAGAGGCCCAGGAACCCTAAGATCAACTGTACAATCATCAAAATCAAACACTTTTTTTTGGATCCCTAAGAAAATTCCACCCCCATCAACACTAATGTCATCTATACAATCATATGATTGTTGCATAGGTCGTTGCTAGGAAATTTGTCTGTATGGTTGGTGAAAACAAATATATTTAAATCTATGTTTTTGAATTAGTTTTTTTAGATTTAACAAATAAATATTAGGCACACTTGGGAAAACCTACACAATAACTGCAATACATGCCCATGGCTTGCAAGTGTGCCATGTGGCATTTCACTATTCATCTTCAATCCATCACATTAGCTATGGACCTCACCAGTTGACTAGAAAATTTCTTGGCTCAAAAATGAATATTCTAAGGAATATTCTAGAGAATATTAGAAGATTATGATAGATTCCACTATCAAGGTATATTTCGGTGATAAAAAGAATATTCTACCAAGTCCATGCTAATTTCATCATCCCAACCACTAACGTCAACCAAACCTTTCTCTCCATGTTTGCATTTTTATTTTTGGAGCTCAACTTCAAACAACCATGACTCATGCTTAAGACCTTTTTTTGAGATTTTTTTTTATTTGAGGAATAATTTCATTCTCTTCATAGTGGTCTGATTTTGGTTCTTAATTTTTCCAAAAAAAAATCATATTCTCATAGGTGTTGTTGAGTAGTTCTCATTTTGGGAACTTCTAGGGCCTTGTTCTTGCTCCTAAGGTAGTATTTTTTGGTGCAGTTTTTTGAAAGTGCATAAGTTTTTATGTAATTTGAAATGGTGTGATCAAATTTATCTTATTTTATCAAAAAATTAAACTTTGACTATGGCCAAATTTGGTATTTGTAAGCACTAAGATCAAGTCCACTTCATTGTTTTGGCAAGTGGCACATGTAATCACATTGAACATAAAGTGCCAAAATCATATATTTCTAGGGGGGTCTTCTATATTGAGTAATTTTGGGGGGTAATCTTATGCTTTTGTTGGATAAAGTCTCTTTATTGGTCTATTGTGTGACTAAAGTTGAGGAGTTTATCATAGGTGTCAAAAGGCATCCTATCGTTATTAGGTTGGATAGATGAAACTAAAATTCTTGGCGAGATGGAATCCTAACACATTGTAGGTTGTTTAATATTTTCCCTATCTCTATGGACTAGTTCCTAAACCATCATCATATTGCAAGAGCTTGTTGTTTGGGACATAAAGCCTAAACATATCCTAGGATTAATTGGTTGTAATTGTGATATTGACACACAAATGGCCATTGATGGCATTGACTGTCCTCATGATCTTATGACCAAAATATGGGAGATGTATGGAGACTCAAATAAACCTCCATTCCTAAAGTATCATGTTGCAAATTGTCTTGTTCCACTTGATGAGTTTCAACCAATTGTTGATAAAAAAATCTATAGTTCTCGCTAAATTGGAACAGTTTGGCCATCTTAATGATAAAGATACTTCTACAAATTCTTCTTCTCCTTGTACAGAGACTTCAATTTCTATGGCTCTTAATTTAAATTTACAGGGTTCATCTTCTTCATCTATGAGTCAACATCTTGAAGTTGAGGACAATAATAATCTAGCATTGGTAGAATCAGTTGATGTGCACACTAGGGCATCTAGTATGGAAACTTTTGAGGAGATTCAGTATGGTAATTTGAATCTTGGAATTATTTCATCTACTAACATTCTAGAGACATGTGTTGACATTCGATCTTCTTCATTTATTATTGCTTCTAATGAGACTAGTATACCATACATTGTCTTCTAGATACTGCTACTTGGGATGAGTACTTGATAGAAATTTCAAGTTTGTTTTGTGATTCCTATCTTTTGGACTTTGAGGATATCCATATCCTCTTTAATGTTACTTCACATGGAGTTGCATCAAATTCTTCAAATATTGTGGGGGGAATTTCATGGCACTTTTGTTCCTTCTCTTTCTCATCAATTGTCACAATTTGGTATTAGTGCGAAGAAATTTGATCCACACCCAATTTGAGTGTGGTAGCTTTCAACATTGACATGGAGACATTTGAATATAATTTAGAGACATGACACTTCATCTTTATTCCCTCATCTTCCTTTCAAGAATGGGAGGATATCCTAAATTCATTCTTGGATTTGTTTCAAGTCCTCAGGGGAGGAATATTGTTTGACATGATTGGATCATATTCAATATTCATTGTAGAAGATTCTAAATTGAGGGGGGGGTTCTATGGTCTCTCTTATTCTCTCTTATGGGGTAACTTTTTCTTGCATGGGATTTTGTTCTTCTCATTCTTCTTTGAGATTATAAATTGTATTTTATCTCTTTTGGGGAGGAGTTTTGTCTCACTGGGTTTCCACCTTTTCTTCATTTGTGAGATTGCATTTGTACATGGGTAACTAACATGGCCTAGTAGCCGGGACTCATCATCATCTTTGCATCATTTGCATTTGTCTACTTCTCCCTAATTTGTACTTAAGGGGGTTGTTGGCTTGAAAGGGGTGTTTTACCTAGCTAGTTCATCACCTAGGTCCTATTCACACTTGTTACTTAATTTTACTTAGAGTAAACATAGGATAGTTATCATTTTATGTCTCAAGTTATAAGTTTAAGAAAAATTTCATAATATTATGCAATCCTATGTTCACCTTTTCTTATATAACCAAGGGGTTCTCTTTGTAATTCATTCATTCAATCTATTGTAATCTATCATTTGCATCCTTTGATGTAATATAATTATTCTCTCATAGTCTATCTCTCTTATGCTTTAATAGAAGTTCCTAGATCTTATGTGGCTACAATCTTCAACCAAATCTTGCATGGTATAGAGCATTTTATACCAACTCTTACAATAGGTATTGGTAATTTTTTTGGAAAAAAGTCACAAACCTACCAAAATGGAGAGTGAAAATGAGAAAATGATAAATTAGAGTGTGAATGGATAGATGGAAAATATAAACTAAAAGATTAAAAAGATAAAATGATAGAAAACTATTGGATAAAGTTCAAAAAGCTAGGCAACTATTTGTAGCACACATGGAACCCAATGATGGGAATAGGTGATGGGATATATATTAGCCAAAAATGGATGAAGAACTTGTAATGCTACTATCCAACCTATAAAAAGTGAGGTTAGGGAATAGAGTAAATATACCTAAGTGTGGAAACTCTATAAAAATAACCATAGAATATTAAAAAGATGTCAAAACTAAGTGAAAATGGAGGTACATTATTAGGTTGAAGTGCTAGTGAGTCAAGAAGTAGAGGCAAGCCAAGGAGACAGTGGCAATGAACTGAATTGGAAAGTTATCATTAAAAACTATAGGGTGGAGGAAATGCCTAGAACCTATGACCTACGACTCATAAAAAAAAAAAATCAAATCAAAGGGACATTAATCCCACCAACTGCATGCTAGAGATGTAGACCCATTGTTTGAGTTGTAAATAATGAGTTAGATGCAATACGAAACCCAAAGACTAAAATATAAAATCACACTCATGATAGAGAAATAATAGAGCCAATGAACAACTATGTAAAGTAATAACTAGAAACCTACACCAAACCTCCATTATAATGGCATGGATGTGTTCCAAATGTGAATAGTATGTGGATGTTCTAAGCTAGTAACTTATTTTGATAGCATAATTCTAGTAATTAGACGAGTTCATGAAATGAGGGTGACAAGCCTCTCTTAAATATATACTTTGAATAGAAAATAGGGTTAAGTTGAAAGGATAGGATTAGTTGCATGGATGGGATTCATAGCCTTTTGACAAGTGTCAAAATAAACAAAAATATTCTTGATCAATGGAGAAGATTTGATAAAATTAAAAGATGAAATGAGGTGAGAGAAAGTGTAAGAATGTTAGATGATGAGGTGGAAGGCCAAGCATGCTCACACATGTGTGAGCATGGAGGTGGCATGTGTGAAGAGCATGAGTGGGGATGAGTCAAGATTAAGGGATGAGATGAAGGGCTAAGGTTCCTCCAAGTTACCATGCTCACACATGTGTTAGAAAGGATTAATATGAGATGAGCATTCCCACAAACGTGGGAGCATGGAATGGGATGGGAGGACACATGTGAGAAGGTGGACAATTAAGATTTTGATCCATGACTTAGAATTGGAGAGTTGAGATTAAAATGACAATGTCCTTTGTCTACTAGTGATGATGTGGAGTTAAATATTAGAAGAAATGTTAAGAGGGGATTAATTAGCCTAATAAATTAATGAAACATGTGTTTAATTAATTGATTAGTTGGAGGAATTGGGAACTAAGATTAATTAAATAAACTAACTTTGGAGGATCAAAGGGGAATTAGTTGACAAAGAATTGTAAAGATAATTAAATAATGGCTTATTTAATTAATTTACAAGAAATTAGTATGAAGAATCAAAAGTGTGTTTGGGTTGCCCATAGAAATTATAATAAATTTAATCAAAATTGGACAAAATAAATTACAATAGATTATAGGTCTAAAAGAGAACTTTACAACGCTTGTAAGAAGTTGAAAATATGGTAATCGAGGTACAAGATATACCCATTTCTCTACAATGTGATTACAAAAGGGATATAGCTCCATAACAACTTACCCAAATTTAGAATCCTACTATAAATAGATAGGTTTCCAAATAAATTTAATAGTTTTCTAGAATAGGAGGAACCACTATCCAGATCTAGATGGAACTACTAAAATTACAACAAAATTTAAAATAAAATGCTAAGTTAGTTGGAGATCATCAAATTTGGTGGAGAAGTTAGATTTGGAGGAACTTACCAAAAAAAATCTAAAAATATTCCATACTTGAATGGTAAATGAAATAGTTGTTCAATGAATATGAATTTGTATGTTACAACCTTAAATTTATTTTCCTTTTATTTCCTAAATCCAAATTCAATGAATTTGTAGTCAACTTATAGGTTTTCATGTCTTTTGGATACAATAGTTGAGGTTCTTTTTTGTGCCAAAGTGCCTTGAAAAGCATGTCATTTGTAAAAGACACAAAAATATATGCAACCAAAAATTAAAAAGAATGACCTTCAAAAGTCTAAATTGACAAAATAAAAGTTAAACATTAGATTTTTAGTTGCTTCAGATGCAATGCAAGGAATTGATTTGACATCAGAATCATCATAACTTGATCTCTCCACCAAAGCTTCAATATTGAAACCTCAAATCCTCATAGGAACAAAAGAAGCTCTGGACACAAACATGGCTATGATACCATGGAAGATTCAATGAGAATCTCAACACATGAGCCAAAATCTAGGTGGATGAAGATAGGTTATACATGCTTCAAGAAAGCACATAAATAATTTTGAATGCAAATATCACTTGTATTCTAGTGTTGATGATGTGAAAAGATATAGGTGACTTGAATTGATTGATTTGATATATATATTCAAAATGACAAGTTTCTCAAAGAAGTTGAGTTAGCCAATTTGTCCATAAGTTTCTCGAAGGTAAAGTTTGTTGAGTCAAACTAGGACAATCATTTAGTATTTTTTAGTGTGGATGAGGTATAAAATCATTATTAAACATTTGTTCATTAAATACCTAAAGTCAAAATAAATTTTAGTCAATAAGATTAGGACAATTAATAAAATAAAATAATTATTTAAAACTATTTGACTATTAAGTATATTGTTCAATAGTCAAAGTAAATTTTAATCAATAAAATTAGCACAATTAAACGACAGCATCTATCAAACATTCAGTTACCCATTCGATCAAATTTATTAATAAATATAAATTTAAAATCATATTATATTATGAATTTCAATTAATTAATAAATATGATCAAATATACTGAATAAACTTTGATCAATAAAACAATTAAACAACAACATCAATCCAACATTCAGATTACCCATTTGACCAAATTTATTAATAAATTTAAATTTAAAATCATATTATATTCTGAATTTCAATCAAAATGTGCAGAATAGACTTTAACCAATGAAACAAATAGCATTATTATTAACTATTAAACAAGTAATACTGAAATAAAACTTTGAAGGACGACATTTACATCTTTCCGTGTATGATTTTTGAAAATACACAGTATATTATGTACATTGACAAATGGTACTGAAAAGATAGCTTTGCCATCACAAACTGGCTGGCAAATCATGAGGCTCGTTTCTGGACAAGAACTGGCAGGCCATTCTTCATAGTCGCAGTTAAGCTTGGAATACATTCTGCCCTGTGCTGAGGATCAACTCTTAAGCGAAACCCACGAATCACAGAAGCAGCGATGTATTTCATCTGAATAAAAGCCATTTCTTTCCCCAAACACACGCGAGGACCCGCCTGAAAGACGGCGTACTTAAACGGGCTCTCCGGGACAAACAGGCCGTCCTTAATCCATCTCTCTGGTTTAAACTCCATGCAGTCTGCGCCCCAAATGCTCTCCATCCTCCCCATTGCGTAGGGATGGTAAGTCACCCAGCTGCCCTTTCTCACCAAGGTACCATCTGGGAGACAGTCATCTTCCACTGCATATTTTGAATCATAGAGAACTGGAGGATGTAATCTCATTGACTCGCAGATTGCCGCATGAAGATATTCCATCCCTTTTATCTCCTCATATGACAACTCCTCTCTTTCAGTTACTTCCCTCAGAATGCGTTCCTCCACCTCGGGGTGGGAAGAAACGAGCCAAAAGAACCATGTCAAAGCAGCAGCCGTCGTATCTCTGCCCGCCAGAACAAAACTCACCACAATGTCTCGCAGGTGTTTGTCGTCAAAGTTGTCTTCAGTGAGGAGGAGAAATCTTGAGAGCAGGTCTGGTTTGTGTTGGCTCAAAATTTCTACTTCCGCACTTCTCCTGCTAATAACATCACTGGCAAACTCGTGAATGACCCGAATGGCTTCGCCGAGTTTTTGTTCCGACCCGACATTGAAAGCCCGCTTGAGTTTCCACTCCAGGCTTATCACAGAACGCGCTCTTTTGGAACTCAGCTGGCATGCGACGTCCATGGCGTCTGCAAACTCGGATTTTGGAAGGCTGAGATCGAGACAGTTTGGGTCCATACCGAACGCCACTTTGCAGATGTTGTCGAACGAAAAGCGCCGCAAAACGTTTTGCAAATCAAGAAAATTCCCTCTTTCACAAGCCTGCTCAAGCACGGGCACCAAACGCTCCGTCGTCTCTGTCTGCACGCAATCGACAATGAAATTCCGCAGCGACTTTGTACTGAACTCGTAGCTCGCGATCTTTCTCTGGATTCTCCACGCCTCTCCGTCTGCGTTGAAGATGCCATTGCCCAGCAGGTCGTGCAGAATTTCGTTAAAGATCTTACCTTTGGGATAATTCTCAAATCGGGTCTTCAGTATGTGTTCTACGTTCTCTGGATTGGCCGTCACCACGGTTGTCGTGGCACCCAGACGCCGAATTGTCATGGTTTGCGTGGGCGAATCTCTGAGTAGCTCTGTATACCATTCACAGAGCCTGGCTTGATTTTTCCAGAAAGAAATCATGCAGCCAACGAAAGGATACGATTTGGGTCCATAAAATTTATCAGAGCTCCATCGTTTCACTAAGAAAACTCCCCATATGAGCACCACAAAGCCCCAAATTATAACAGCCATCGATCTGTTGCAGGAAAAGCCTTGTTTGCAGCTGTACCGATCGAGTACGGTAGATTGTCGACCTATTCATTTATCCTGCTTATAAAGAGATCAAATCCGCGTGATCTCGTCACCGACTTGTTTGGCACCGGACTATTTTGATCACATGTCTGTGAGCTGTCTAGAAGTTGGAGAGCAAAAGCATTATGTTTGATTCTTTTCTGCGCGTGCTTGCAACTGCGTGGATATTTATTGGCCTCGTGTAATATTTTAATCATAGATCTGTGAGTCTCCTCCACTGTTTTTCCATGGATGACGCATATGCTGAGGCCTTCCGTCGATCTTCAGGATTCTTGAACAACCACCTACCTAATTTGGGACCTGGCCTTAATGCATTTAAACATTAAAAACAAGAAATTTAACATAAACACGCCTATATTTTGCTTAATCTTTGGGTATTATCTAAGATTTGACAATGGAATTTCCACGCACAAGTTCAGGAGACTCGTTGAGCGACAGTGGGTAGAGGGACCCTCTGCAACTTTCCACCACGTGTGTTAAGTAAAAGTCTATAAGAAAAAGTCTTACGTGTGCTTAAACTGTTTCTGGATGCAACTGTGTCAAGATTTTCAGGTCTAAGATAACAAGTCTTAAGTCATACGTCTATTAATCCGACTGTCAATCACGTTTGGTGGATCCAATTAAACTGTTGAATACATCACACAGGTGCTCCAGACTAGTCAGAAGTCACGCCCATTGGAAGAGACATATTCTTTTGTTGGACTAAACTACTGATTAGCAGCTCAAATGGAAATAGTCTGCTTGTAAATTAAGGGTTTTACTTCATCAAACTCCATTTTATTGTCAGCACTCAGAATTTTCAATTGAAAGCAATTTATTCAGAGCCTAGATGCACAGAGCACAAGGATTTCGTGTTGCTTGGATTCAAATCTAACAAAGTTTATACTCTCTTGCTTGCCTATGTCCTCCATAATGTTTGTGATAGGCAAAGGTGGTATGGGAAAGATTACCCACAGTTTAAAGCTCAAAATTGCACTTGCCCACATGTGCGTATTGCAGTCTTAATTATTTCAAGAAATCCTAATCATAATTTGAGTGATTCGTTCCAGCAAAATTCACCAAAACATCCACTTTCATGGAAGTATCTCAGATTTATTTTCCGTGATACTTATGCTTTTCTCTTTCTCATCTACTTATGAAAAAGATTTTCTTTTTATAATATTTTTGGTCAAAAATGAAATTGGGTATGGTTTATTTGGATTTGTCATGCTAACCATTTTTAGGTTAAATATAAGGGGATCCTATCCTAATTTATAACCAAAAAAATGCACTATGTAATTAACAATTATAGAAACACCTTAATATTAGGCGTAGTAGTAAAGATACAACATACATGTTAAATGTGTACTTTCTACATAAATCATAAATAATTAAGATGAAAATTTAAGCATACTACTAAAAATTATGATTAGAAGACACAACCACTCCACCATAGATGTTAGGGGAATTTAGTAACACCCTATCAATCCATTTCTATGTCTAGAGGAACCATCGTCTAATGATCATAGGTACAACTATAGACTTCATTGCTAGAAATTACTATGTTCTCCAATATTGGCATCATAGGCATTGTTGTCCTCTCAAGTCCATTAAACTTGACATCCTTGATAATTTTTTTGCACACCTTATTGCTCTTATAATCTTCTAATCCTCTAGCTTTGGTATCATATGCCCATTGATAACCTCTAAAATGCCTTAGTGGCGAGAAAATACTGTGTGCTTGATTACCAAATTGATGGCATTACAATATGCATCTACCTTAAAACTAGAAAATGCTAAAAAAATTTAGTGGTGAGAAACTACCATGTGTTTCATTACCAAACTGATGGCCTTACAATATGTGTCTAACACCTAAACATGCTCGATTAACACTTTGATTTTTCATTCATAACCCCAATTTCTACCTCATTTTGAATGGCCTTTCCTTTATGCATTCATCACAACACATCTTGGTAAGGTATCACAATCTCTGGTTCTCTACTTCTTCCATATCCAAGTTGAAAAGAAATTCTTGAAGACTTCACATAAGCTCTAAATCCTATACTAACATCTTAATCTTTCACTAAACTTCTTCCAATATGGATCCTCTTCACCTTACACTTACCATTATCATTTAAACCATTTTGGATCTAATATCTCCACTATCACTTTAAGATTGCTAGGAAACAAAATACTTCAATATTTTTCTTAAGCAATAGTAAAAAAACTCTTCCATGGTGAAGAGGGTCCCTAGAATTACCTCCACCACCATCAACCCACAAATCCCCTTACCACCTAAAGCAAAAGCTAGAGCACTAGGGGTGAATAAAAACTAAATGAAAGCATAAAAAGTTGTCATTACCATACATAAGAAAAAAATCATAGAAACTCTCATGAATACACAACCACTTACCTAACAATAATGAAATATAATAAAAAATAAGTTGTTGAGGAGCTAGAAATACTAAAACATTTATCCTAAAGATAAATCCCTAAACAACCACCAAAAATATTTATTTTCCTTCCCTTGTGTTGTAGGTTCCATTGAGGAAGAGAACAAAATTCACCTTCCTTGCATTTGGTGATATCTTCTTCCTCTTTATTTTGCTACCCTTTTGTAAATTTTATTTTAATAGACTAGTTTATTGCTTTGTTATTATATTTCTCTTGTTTTTGGTAAATGTCATCGCACTCCCCATTGTCATTCATGTGAAGCACTAGCATCTAGCACAATCAATTCTAACTTTCTTGTGCAAGTTCCTCTTTTACATTATTTCAAGTTCAATTTGTGATTTTGTTTGCTAATTTTATACAATTAGTAATATTTTCCTTCTTTAAGGGTTTTAACTTCATTTATCAAAAAAATATTTATTTAAAGTAGCAAAAGGATTAAGTGGCATAATCTCAATAGTAGATTAGTTTTCAAATAAAAAACTTAGGCTAGGTGACCCTAGTGTAGAGTAATTGAGATCATTTGGTAAGAAAAATAAATCTCTTTTGTTGATTCTAATTTCAATCTCTATATGAACCACCAACAAAGAGATGTGTTGCATCCACTTCTAATGGTCTTATTTTTTAAGTACTTAAGGATTCTCTTTCATGGAAACAAAAACTAGAGATTTGGTGATATAGGTGAAGGGTCTTTGGACAATGAAAAAAAAACTTTGTTAAGGGTTTGAATCATTGTACTATTTAGTTTAATTTTTACAAATATTGTAATTTATAAAAAAAAATGCTCATTTTTACTCTTCTCACAAATCTTCTAGGACATTATACTTGATTCATAGTAACATTTTATTCCTATTATCTATTTCCTTTTATTTCTAAACCTATAAATTATGTATCTTTCATTGATGATTGTAGTAGGACATGGGTTTATTTTCTCATAGGTAAAATTAAAGTCTTTGGTCTTCTTTAAGAGTTCAAGGCTCTTGTGAAAAATTACACTTGTAAAAGGATTAAATGTTTAACGACTGATAATGGCAATGAGTTTTATTTAGAATATTTAAATAAGTTTAATAAATATAATGGTAAGAAGACAACTTCTTATAACCCTCAAAATAATTAATTTGAAAAAATGATGAACAAGACATTTATGGATAGGGCTAGGAGTATAGTTAGTGGAAATGGTCTAGAATACAAATTTCAACCAAAATTAGTTGTCATAGCTTGTTGCTTGGTTAAATAGTCTCCTATCATCTCTTTTTGAGAAGACCCCTATAGAGGCATGGTTAGGAAAAATCCCTTATTTAAACATTTAAAAGTTTTGGTTGTGAGGCATATGCACATGTGCCTAGGGAGAAGAGGTCAAAATTGGAGAATAAGTTTGTTAAGTGTATCTTTATTGGTTATGGTATTGGTGTGTTAAGAAAGTTGAACATAATTCCAATGAAGAACTTGAAGAGGAGGAGAGTTTGAATAGTTTAGGTAGTTCAAAATATGAGGTAGAACCTTCCCCTTAGCTCTTGAGATGGTCAACTTAGCATCAACAATAATCAAAATGGTACATGCTCCCCCTAATTGGAGATGCAATTTTATTTGACTACTAAACTATATGATCCTAGGACTATAAAGGATGCTATGGGTATTGATGATGCAGATTCTTGGAAATAAGCCATGGATGAAGAGACAAAAATGTTAAAGAAAAAAACACATATGATCTAGTACCTTTGCCTAGTTGACATAAAGTAGTTGGATGCAAATGGGTGTAAAAAAGAAAGTTGGTTCATATGTAAGTGTTGAAAACTACAAGTTTGGTTGTGAAAGGTTATTACCAAGCTAATGGAATTGATTATGGTGATATTTTCTCTCCAGCTATAAAGTTGAAATATATTTGGTTTCTTTTATCAATGATAGTAGTGTATGATATTAAGGTTGAGCACATGGATATGAATACAAAATTCCTTTGTGGTAAATTGAGGAATAAATGTATGTCACAACTAAAGCAGTACATTGACAAAGGTAAAAATCATTTAGTTTGTAAGTTGAAGAAATATCTATATCGTATAAAATAATATCCTAGGATGTGATACTAGAATTTTGATGTGTTTGTGTTAATTTTGGTATCTCTAATATCCAAATCAAACAATTTCATATACTACAACTTATATAGTCACCATATTTTTATTATCACATTATATATTGATGATATAATATTTTTTGGTAATGGGACAAGTTTGATTTATGATTTGAAGTCTTAGATTTCAACACAATTAGAGATAAAGGATTGAACAACTAGGTATACTTGCAAATAGAAATCAAAAGATATAGATCTAACATAAATTTGGGGCCAAGCCAAAGTAAGTATGTGAACTTAGTGTTGGAGAGATTTAGCATGGGAACTTATAAATAATTATGTGTTCCTATCATAATGGGATTGAATTTTTTAGTTGACAAGTGTCCAAAATCTCCTAGTGAGATAGAGGATATGATAAAATTTCCTAATGCTAACAATTTTGGTAGTTTGATGTATGTTATGGTTTATATAATACTAAGCATTTCCCAAGTAGTATGATTTTTTAGTCAATTTATGGCTAATCTTAAATGGGTATATTGAGATGCAATGAAGAGGGTCTTCATATATTTTTGAGGCACTTCTAAGTATTTTCTATGTCATCATGATTATCCTATAGGAATCCAACATTCAATTAGCATTCATAGATATGTAAATTCTAAGTTTGCTAGTGATAAATATAACAAAAAATCCACCAATGAATGTATTTTTATGATGTTTGGTGGTACCATTAGCTAGATGGCTAAACAATAAGTTGTAGTTTCTTTATCCACTATAGAAGTAGAGTATATGGTATCTACTCATGCTCGCAAAGAACCTATTTGGATTAAGAGATTGTGTTCTAATATTAGGCTAGATGTAGGTACTATTATGTGTTATATGTGCTATGTGTGCTATATGTGTAATATTGGGCTAGATGTAGGACAATTTAGGGTATCTACAATATATCTAGAAAATAGGGTATCTACAATATATCTAGAAAATAAATTAACTTTCTATGTGAGGACAAAGCATACTGATGTCTAGTACCATTTTTTCATGACATAGTAGAAGATGAGAGAGAGATGTTGGAAAAGGTTGACACTTTGATGAATGTTTTAGATTATTTGTCTAAATACTATGAGCACATATAATTTTAGATGGTGTAATGAATCTATGGGAATCTTAACCCCTAGCAATTAGATTTTAGTGTTTTCAGGTTTCTCTTTTGCACTTTCAAGGTGTTTAACAAGTGGTATAATGTTAGGAAAAGGTTCCTCAATCTTGCATATCATAATTTTCATATGAATACATTTTGTATGCACATTTTATTTTTTCTTCTAGTGATTTTATCTTCTTGTGGAGAGTTAGCATCCCACTTGGAGGCTTACTAATTTTTTTATTTTAATAATTTTTGTCTTCTTGTGAGGAGGTTGGAATCCCACTTCAAGGTGGCATAGTTTGATCATGTGTTAGTATCTTTTGGTGTGTGTAAGTTCATCATGAAGGGAGTTATATTTGGTAGATTATGTGGTGAATAAGAGCATTTAAGAGGGATGTTACATTGGAATCTTGACAAGAATTATGATAGGTTGGTGCACTTATCATGGAGCATCATTTGAATATTGAATGAGTACAAAGCGAGGTGCCCAAGTATGAGTGGTCAAATATTATGGCATTGTAAATTGTGTAAGGAATATGCTAAAAATAGCTAGGAAGACCAAGACCGAAAGAGGTGTTGGCATTTAAACCAATGAATTTGGGTGCCATACCTCATGATTTTCCCAAACTATTCATAACTTTTTAATTTGTACTTTATCTATTTATTGTTCTTCAGAGTTGTAGTTTGTATGGTTGGCTTGTAGGTATTGTTATGCTACAAAATTACTCTATTTTTACATATTAGTGATACTCATGTAATAGATTTCTCTATAAGTGTATTGTATTCCTTTGGTTTACTAAATAATATATTGGGTTGCTTTGGAGTGTGTATTTTTCTCCTAAAATGGTTTTCCTCATGTACACCTTGTGTTATGATATTGCTTATTTTAGATGCTCATATGTGTTTCTAAATTTGTGTACTTGTAAAGATTTAAGAAATTTCATAATACTCTCCTTGAATTATATTGGTGTAGGAATAATTTCCATGTACCTTACATCCATTCACTATGAATTATGTGTTAACTTTTAATATTATTAAATTTCAACTTTAGACCATTTATTTTATTGTGTTGCACTAGATTATAAAATCTCATAGTTGAAATACATATTCTTAACATGTTTATGCTACATGAGCTTATGTCTTATAACACACAAGGCCCTCAATTTAGAATACTTCTTCCTTATATTATTTATACTCTATTTTATTTATGTTTACATTCTACTCTTTTATTGAATCTAGGTATATGTTGCAACAACCTCTATGGAAGAGCATCTCGAGGTAGATGAAGTATTTATCAACAATGACAATCTTTTAGAGTCTTCTTGTTATGTCATAAATTTAATAATTTTATAGTTAGAACATTTTAATGTTTTTGTTATTGAATTAAATTAAGTTTATTTATAAAAAATATGCAAGCATACCTATTTTGAATAATTTAATGAAATATCATTAAAAACTAAAACATTAAAAGATGCTTTGAATAGAGGCTAGTGTAGTGTCAAAAATTGCATACCCTTGCAATTTCACCTACACTTTTGTATCCACTTCAGTGTCCACTCTAGTATTTGTGTAGGCTCATTTCAACTCATGCATCAACCTTTTTCCCCTCAGGATGCTCAAGACTGTTAGGATTTAGGTGCCATCAACCTTGTAAATCCTTTAATTAATTATTCTCCTAAAGTGTTTTCAACATTTACCCATAAGAGTTGAAACCGTTTAACCAACGGTGGTGAAAGAGACAATGTAAATGTAGTGTTACCGTTACCGTTTGTCATTTAGGAAAAGGAAAAAATAGCTAGGCGTCCCACTTGGAATCTTCTAGAATGAGGTTGTTAGGATGTTGTAAGAGCATCTATGACATGTATGATAGTTGTCATAAGATGCTATGACAGTATGACAGATTCCTATGACAAGTATGACAGATTCCTATGATAGAATATGTTATCTTTGACCCCAGGTGCTCATGCATAAGTTATGCCTTATGACAGCTGTAAGAGCATCTGTAAGAGGCTATTTTTAGGACATCATGACCATTTCATGAAGGAAGGTGTGGGTTTTTCTAGATGGTATTGCTGCCTATTATTTGGTGAAACCATGGTGGTTTTCATCCTCACAAATCTCTTTAAATAGGGGCCTTGAGCTAGAGTTATTCAATTCAATTTTGTAGGTTTGCAAGGTAACAGGGTGTTGCAGGATTTTACAGGGATGATAAGAGAAGTCTTTTGCTGCATTTAATATTTCATAATATTAGTAATATACTTGCCTCTCTTTCGGTGGTGGAGCTTTTTCCCTTTGTTGTTTCTCCACGTAAATCTATTGTTGCATGTGTTATGATTCTTCTATCTCTCTCTCCCATTCTTTCTTCACACTAAGGCTAAAGGTTAATCTACATATTTTAGATTTGAATTCACCTATTTAAGTTCATATTGCAAGCTTTCTTCACCTTGATAATCAACATTTGGTGTCAGAGCTAACGGTTCTGTTAAGGAAGGGACGCTTTCCTTTTAAAGTGTTGAAGGTTTTTGTTGCAGTGGGAGCTTTTGTGTTGTGAGTTTTGCAGATTTGTGAAAGATTGTATACCATGGGCTCCACCTCTCGTCAAGATATTGAGAAGTTCAATGGCACTGGTTACGAGATTTGGAAGTTGAAAGTGGAGGATCTCCTTGAGGAGAGAGATCAGTGGTTACCAGTTTCAATTGATAAGAAGCCATCTACTTCAACCTTGTCAGATGAAGATTGGAAGAAGTTAGAGAAGAAGGCTCGAGGGAACATTTGGTTGTGTCTCACTGATTCTATCCTCCTGAATGTCTCTTCAGAAGACACGACATACAAGATTTGGAGGAAGATAGGTGAAATCTATCAAACTAAGAGTTTGTCTAACAAGTTGTATCTCAAAAGATGTTTATATTCATTAAAGATGAAGAATGGTGATTCTATTGCTGAACATTTGAATGCTTTTAATTTGATTATAAGTCAGCTTGCATCTATTGATGTTAAAATAGAAGATGAGGATAAATGTATTCTATTAATTTTCTCTTTGCCAGAATCTTGGGAAAATTTAATTATGGTTATAACAAGTGGTGGTGCAGAACCTAAGATGGATAATGTTATTCTCATACTTCTTTCAGAGGAGATGAGGAGGAAGACAATGCATAGTGGCTCCCAAGATACCTTGCATGTGTGAGGTAGGCCCAAGGAGAAAGGGCCTAAAGGGGATAAGAAGAAGGATAAGTCTAAAGGACGATCTAAGACCCCTGGAAAGAGCAAAGTGAAGTGTTGGAACTGTGGTAAATGGGGACATGTGAAGAAGGAATGTAGTAATAAGAAAATGAATGCAGATTCCTTCACGGAAAAGTCCTCTGATAACAGTGATTCTGATGCTTTGATTATTTCAGCTAACACAGTTTGCAATGATGCTTGGCTTATTGATTCAAGTGCTTCCTTCCATATGACTCCTCACAAGGAGTGGTTTTCTACATACAAAGAATATGATGGAGGAGAGGTCTTCATGGGTGACAACAGCTCACAAAATATTGTCGGTAAAGGAAAGGTAAAGTTGTGTTTCAATGATGGGAGGGTTAAAATCCTTGATGTTTTACATATTCCAGGAATTACAAAAAGTTTAATTTCGGTTTCCAAGTTGAATGATTCTGGAATGAATGTGACATTTGACAAGTCTGGTTGCAGGATGGTAAGGGGAAGTTTGGTGGTTGCTAAAGGATCTCGGACAGGGAATCTATTTACGTTACATGCCTCTACTTTTTGTAACTAGCACTGAAAATGCATGTATGTTGTGGCACCATAGATTGGGTCACATTGGTGAAAAAGGTAGATTAGGACCATACTTGATACGAAACTAGTAGACGATATTTCTAATTATTTTGTTGGTAAAAATGATTTATGTGAGGATTGTGTGTTTGGTAAACAAAACAGGTCATCATTTCCTAAAGGAACTAATAAAGCTAATGGATTGTTAGAACTATTTCATTCGGATGTATGTGGTCCAGTGGATAAAAATTCTTTGAGTAGATCACGTTATTATGTTTCCTTCATTGATGATTACTCAAGATATACTTGGATTTATTTTATGCATACAAAATCTGAAGTTTTCACCAAATTTAAGGAATTTAAGGCATTGGTTGAAAAGAAAACAGATTATAAGATAAAAGTATTGAGATCTGACAATGGGGGTGAATACTGTTCTAAGGAATTTGATGAGTTTTGAAAACATGCAGGAATTGTTAGGCAAAAGAACTACACCTTACACACCCCAACAAAATGGGGTAGCAGAAAGAATGAACCGTACATTAATGGAAAGAGCTAGGAGCATGTTAAGTAGTGCTAAGTTAGATAAATGTTTTTGGGCAGAAGCTGTTGGTACTGCTTGTTATTTAATTAACAAATCTCCTTGTAAAGCTCTTGTTGATAAAACACCTTATGAAATGTGGTTGGGTAAAAAGCCTTTAGTTTCACATTTAAGGGTCTTTGGTTGTGAGGATTTTGTTCATGTGCCTAAAGAGAAGCGGTCTAAATTGGATCCAAAATCTCAGAAATGCATCTTTGTAGGTTATGGTGAAAATATTAAAGGTTATAAACTTTGGAATCCACTAACACGAAAGATGATATTTTTTAGAGATGTTATTTTTAGGGAATTTAGAGCTAACTTTGAAGATGAGCAACAAAAGGAAAAGTCAAAAATAGTGCATTTTGAAACTAAGCAAGAAGATGCACACGTGGAAGAACAGAGAGATGGAGAAGAAGAAGAGAGTTATGAATAATCTGTTATAACAGAAGAAGTTGAAAACAATGAGGATGAACATGAGGAGGAATCTCTTACTCCACCTTTGAGAAGGTCCACAAGACAACAAAATCTAGTTTACAAGTATAGCCCACCTAATTTTTGTTGTAAATTTGCTTTGATATGTACTGATGATGAACCTAGATCTTTCAGGGAGGCTCTCTCTTCAGAAGAATTTGAGTCTTGGATGCAGGCCATGCAGGATGAGATGATGTCTTTGAAAAACTGTGACACCTGGGATCTTTTTAGTTTTCCCAAAGGAAGAAAGGCCATTGGTTGTAAGTGGGTATATAAAAAGAAGTTTGGTGCAAACGGTAAGTTGGAATGGTACAAGGCCAGATTAGTGGCCAAGGGCTACTCCCAGAGAGAGGGAGTTGATTTTGGTGAAATATTCTCTCTTGTTGCTAAGTTAACTTCTATTAGATTCCTTTTATCCATTGTTGTTGCTTATGATTTAGAAATAGAACAAATGGATGTTAAAACTACTTTCTTACATGGGGATCTCGAGGAAGAAATTTATATGCAACAGCCTGATGGTTTTGTTGTGAAAGGAAAAGAACACTTGGTTTGCAGGTTAAAACGATCTCTATATGGTTTGAAACAGTCACCTAGGATGTGGTACCAGAAGTTTGATGCTTTTGCATTAAAGATGAGTTTTGTTAGAAGTGAAGATGATCACTATGTTTATTTTAAAGTTATTGTTGATCTGATACTGATTATTGTCTTATATGTGGATGATATGTTGTTCATTGGTAACAATAAGGCAATGATTAGGGAACTTAAAACTCAGCTTTCTGGCACATTTGATATGAAAGATTTAGGGGCTGCTAAATATATTCTTGGGATGGAAATCATTAGGGATCGAGTTCACAGAAAGCTTTGGTTAAGTCAGAGTAAGTATGTTAACACTATTTTGCAGAGGTTTAATATGTAGGACTGTAAACCAATAAATATTCCATTTCCTATTGGTACTAAGTTAAATTTAGACATGTGTCCTGAATTGGATGATGATATTGATGAAATGTCTAAAGTTCCTAATGCTAGTGTTGTCAATACTTTAATGTATGCAATGGTTTGTACTAGACCAGATATAGCCCAAGCAGTGGGAGTTCTAAGTAGGTTTATGTCTAACCTTGGTAAAGAGCATTGGAATTTTGTTAAAAGGGTATTTAGATATTTATGAGGCACTTCTGATCACTGTTTGGTTTATCATGGTACTGACAATGTTGATAAGTCATTGGACATATAGGGTTTTGTTGATTCAGATTGGGCAAGTGACTTGGATAGTCTAAGGTCCACTAGTGGCTATGTGTTTACTTTGTTTGGAGGTGTGGTAAGTTGGATGAGTAAAAGACAACCTACAGTTGCTTTGTCCACAACTAAAGCAGAGTATATGGCTGCTACACATGCCTCTAAGGAGGCGGTTTGGTTACAAAGACTTGGTAATGGTATTGGTTTTGATTGCAGGATAGTGAGGATTGGATGTGATAGTCAAAGTGCCATATGTTTGGCTAAAAATCCTATGTATCATGCGCATACTAAGCATGTTGATGTTCAGTATCACTTTGTGCGAGAAATGGTTGAGAATGGACAAGTCTTGATTGAAAAATTTGACACTTTGGATAATGTTGCAGATTCTCTTATGAAGCCAGTCACCACGAAAAAGTTCTCTTGGTGCAGAAAGGCCATGGGCCTTGATCACTGTACTTAATTCTATGTAATTGTATCTCTATGGGTGCAATTTAAAATGTATGATGTCAAGTGGGAGAATGTTAGGATTTAGGTGCCATCAACCTTGTAAATCCTTTAATTAATTACTCTCCTAAAGTGTTTTCAACATTTACCCATAAGAGGTGAAACCGTTTAACCAACGGTGGTGAAAGAGACAATGTAAATGCAGTGTTACCATTACCGTTTGTCATTTAGGAAAAGGAAAAAATAGCTAGGCGTCCCACTTGGAATCTTCTAGAATGAGGTTGTTAGGATGTTGTAAGAGAATCTATGACATGTATGATAGTTGTCATAAGATGCTATGATAGTATGACAAATTCCTATGAAAAGTATGACAGATTCCTATGATAGAATATGCTATCTTTGACCCCAGGTGCTCATGCATAAGTTATGCCTTATGACAGCTGTAAGAGCATCTGTAAGAGGCTATTTTTAGGACATCATGACCATTTCATGAAGGGAGGCATGGGTTTTTCTAGGTGGTATTTCTACCTATTGTTTGGTGAAACCATGGTGGTTTTCATCCTCACAAATCTCTTTAAATAGGGGCCTTGAGCTAGAGTTATTCAATTCAGTTTTGCAAGTTTGCAAGGTAACAGGGTGCTACAGGATTTTACAGGGATGATAAGAGAAGTCTATTGCTGCATGTAATATTTCATAATATTAGTAATATACTTTCCTCTCTTTTAGTGGTGGAGTTTTTTCCCTTTGGGTTTTCTCCACGTAAATCTGTTGCATGTGTTATGATCCTTCTATCTCTCTCTCTCATTCTTTCTTCACACTAAGGCTAAAGGTTAATCTACATATTTTAGATTTGAATTCACCTATTTAAGTTCATATTGCAAGCTTTCTTCACCTTGATAATAAAAAAAGACCCTCTTTCAGTGGCTATCTTTATGCGTTAGTTTTGTGTTAACCTCGAGTTTTCTTTGTCTCTGACCATTTTTTAGTGTAATTTATCTAGACACTAGAGTGTCAGGCGGATGTCCGCGCATTGCGCTAACATCTTGCAACATGTATTAAAGTTAAAATGCATTTTCAAGTGTCTTTCCATTTGTCACATTACTTTGGTTGGTGGAAATGGCTCAGGCCAACTTGTAATGACTCGGTAGCCTCCTTTTCCCTCCTATTCTCTCTTTAAGTCTATCTCTTTCACTCTATTTCTCTCTCTTGGTATTTTATCTCTTGCTCTCTTATTCTCTCTTCTCATTCTTTCTCTCAAGCTTTCACAACTTGCTACAATGACCTCAAGCTCTTATAGTACTCCCTACAACTCTCTTGGCTCTCACAACCCTTTCTTTTCTATCTCTCTCTCTTTGGCTTCCTCAAGCCTTGTTGGTAATATCTATCTCTTTTACCTTCAAGAGCAACTTGGGATCTATATACATCCCTTGTTTATGTATTTTTCTATCTTGTCTATTTGTCTTTCTTTCTATTTATTTGGCTTTCCATGGAGGTGGAAAGATCGAAACAGGGGTTTGACTAAGGCAGGCCCCCAAAACAACCCCAACATTTTCTCTCGGTCTTATGTGCATAGGTATTGAAGACATTTCATTGTTGGAGGCTTCACTGTTTGATTTGTTGTGATTTTTTTCTTTCTCTTCCTTCATTTTATCATCTAAATTCCATTTAATCTACATTTCATTTAGTTCTCTTTATTTTAGTTCTGTTATTTTCCTGCATTTCAAGGGTTCTTAGCAATTAGAATAGAAGTCATCATTTTTCTATTTTATGTGACATTCTCAATTTTTTGTTCGTACGAGATGCCAATGTGTCGTTGGGATGTGCATGCATTGCATTGTCATCCTTGGGCCATGCTATCATCCTTGGACAAGAGCTTACCAATTTGTTCATAAAACCTTTGTGACCTACTCTTTCTATTTCTAGAACTCTCACCATTTATTGTCACCTGAGCTTTGTTCCTTTGAGGTATTTGAGGACCATTTGCTCCTTAAAGACTCTAAGTTTTTCCTAGGACTTGAGGGTAGCAAATTTCCTCCTCTACAGCTAGTATGAGAGAACTTATTTCAGTTTTTAATTCACGGTTGATTTGGCTTATTTTTCTCTTGAACTTTAGAATTTATATTAATCATTAATCATTATAGTACTTAAAGGAAAGCGCACTTCCTTTTATTGTCATTTTAGTGTGCTATCTTTCTAGTTTACATGAATTCAAAGATGTAACAGGGGAATTTAAAGATGTAGGACACAATTACACTACAATTCAATTTATATGTATTTGTAATTAATTTTTTCATTTAATATAGTTGAACATCTCTAAGATTTTCTTTTATCAACTATAATCCAAGTAGTATTTGATAAATGAGATTGAAGCTAATTGGATGGTTTAGTTAAACTTATTTAATCTTTAAGATGAACAAATTTAAGAAAACATAACACAAGCTTACAATATACCAATAAAAAAAAGACCAGAGTTTATAAAGCTAAATGAAAAATGAAATTCATCCCTTCAAACCCCTCAATTTATGGATTATGCATTTAATTTTCTTGTAAGAAACATAGACATAAAATAGATAGCTTATCCTAATGTCATGTGTATACGGAGAAAAAATAAACTTATAGATTGACGTACACTTGACATAAAATATTATTTTCCTGAAATACTAAGATTTTAAATAAAAATAAATAAAATATTTTTAAACGTAAAAACCGATTTTTTAAAAGAAACAAATATTTCTTGATATTATATTTCAAATTTTACAAATAAAATCACCAAGTATATAATATATACATATAATAATATTTGTAGACTTACTCATCCCATTTAGTGAATAAATATTGAAAAGTATATTGACCAACAGAATGGTCATGAAGTGTTAAGCTTGGACAACCACATCTGGGACCTGGTCTTCTATTTTATAAGAATTTAAACATTATAAATAAGAAATTAATCATAAACACACAATACACTTGGCTTAATCTTTTGTATTATGTAATGGAGTTTAAAAACACACAAGTTGAGCAGCAGTTGGCAGAGTTTCCACCATATATATATTAAATAAATATCTAGAAAAATAAGGCTTCCGTCTGTTAATGAAATTGGGTATCTACTATAATAAAAATGTCTTCCGTCTGCAAGTCAATTTGTGTATGTAATACAATAAAAGTCTAGGAAAGTGTCTTCCGTCTGTTATTCAAATTGTCTATCTAATAATTATTATATCTCATAGATGGTCCATATTTATCAGAAAGAGACATATTTTTATATTGGACCACAGAATAACAAATAACAATAGTTGGAAATAATAGTCCAAAAGAGGACACCTACAGCTACAAACTTACAAGATATCTATATCTATACCTGGAAGATATATTTTTAATTATAACACATTATTTTCACGATAACCCAATCTATGTTTTTAAAAAGTTCAGATAAATGAATTCTATGTTGTTTTTCCTACTCAATTTCTTTATATACATTTAATTATGTTGATAGGTATTTCTTTTGTCAAATATAGCACGAGTTTGAGTATAGTTGTAGCTAATAAGTGATGGTTTAAAATCTATGAAATGTATTGATAAATTATGGAAATGATCTTATCCATTCATCGTATAGTTTAATTTTTTTTCTAGAATTACAAAAAAACAACAATTTTGATATAATTTGAAAATTTATTGTTAATTTAGGGTTCTACTTCATGAAACTGCATTTCATTATCGACATTTAGATTTTTCAGTGGACATAACTTGTTCATGATCTAGATGCACAAAGCACAAGGACTAGTATTGCTTGTATTCAAACATAAACACAGTTTATACTCTATTGCCTAACTATATCCTCCATAATATTTGTGGTAGGTAAAGGTGACAAGGAAAAGATCACCTATAGTTCAGCTCTCAAAATTGGGCTTGCCCAAGTGTGTATTTTAGTCTTAGTTATTCCAATAGATCTTGCTTATAATTTGAGAATTCATTCCAACAAAATATCACTAAAATACAATAGTTTTCTCTTTCTCATCTATTTATAAAAAATATTTATTTTTGTATAATATTTTTGGCCAAAAATGAATTTGGATATGGTTGATTTGGATTTGTCATACTATTTTTTTAGATTAGATATTAGGGTTTTACACCATATAACTAACAAGAATTTCATAAACAACCCAAACATTGAGCATGGCAAGAAAGAAACAACATATATGTAAGATGTGTATTTTCTAAATAGACCATAGATGTTATTAAATATGAAAGTTTAAACATGCTAGTAAAAGATATAACTAAAAGACACAACCACTCCCACACATACATTACGGCAATTTAGTGATACCCCATCAATCCATTCCTACACCTAGAGGAGCCATCTTCCAATGATCATAGGCACAACTAACTACATTCCAAAAAAATGTTATCTTCTCTAACAGAACTTAATACCCTTGATTTTTTTTGTGCACCTTATGAATCTTATAATCAATTCATCCTTCAACTTTAGACGTGATATAACCATTGGTAATCTCTAAAATTTCCTAGGGTGATCCCACAATAGTGGTTTACAATTTTTGGCCAAACTGGACACTGAAATTATTATTTTTAACTAAATCTTCACATTCGGGCACCTATAGCAGCTAAACCGTGAGGAATTTGAAGATGATGCAAACTAGAGTCTCGTCACATTTTGTCTGTAAATTCTAAAAATATTTTTTTCAAAATTTTTGGAATCAAATTGTACTTCTTTTTCCATCTCCCACAAAAACTAGTTTTTTTCAAAAAATAGCATTTTAAAAAAGTGACGCACACTGTATAACGCATAACTTTTTTTCCATGAAGGATAAAATTCTAATTCTTTCGAATTTAGATTTGTAACTCTGATATCTAGTGCTTCCACTTGGTTAGATAGTTTTTTATTGAATATTTTTTATTTAATAAAGTTTCAAAGTCAAACTAATTACAATTCAGACATAGCACGACCGTATAACGCGTAACTTTTTTTGTATATATCGAAATTCAAATATTTTTTTTGTTGGATCAAGGACTTCAATATCTAGTGCACTCATATTTTTCAATTTTTTTTTTGATAATCTCCTATTTTTCCATATGTGCAGAACAAAGACCTTCATTTTCAATGAAAAACCTATGTTTAATAAAACTAAAAAACAAGTACATAATAAAACCAAAAAATATTAAATTTATATTTGTTGGATAGCTCGTTCCAAGGACTACCTGATTCCATTTGGGTTTGTAAAGATTCCTCCATTTTCATCCTCAACCCAAGCTTTGAAGTGTAAAAAAATAGGTTTTTTTGTGAACAAAGTCAAAAATCAGGGAAAAGGGGGGTTCTAGCGAACCAAGGTTCATTCGAACCCCCCTCAATATGAATTTTCCTTTTGTTTTTTAGGTGAGAAATGTGGGCCCAGTAATTAAATAGGTTTGTTCGAACCTTAGTTCGATCAAACCCCTCTTTGGTTCAGTTGAACTTATAGGTTCATTCAAACCCCTAAAACCAAATTTTTTGCCATGGGGTCATTTTTTCTCAGTTTTCCTTCCTCCATCAAATTGTAAACCACTATTGTGGCTTCACCCCCTAGTGATGCAAAACTACCATGTTCTTTATTACCAAACTAACATCCAAATACAATATGTATCTAACACCCAAACATGCACTATTAACACTTTAAATTTTTCATTCATGACCCTAATGTCTACACCCTTTTGAATTCCCTTGCTTTTATGCATCCACCATGGTACATCTTAGTATTTCACATCCTCCATATTCAAGCTAATAAGTAATTCTCAAAGACTCTCCCTAAGCTCTAAACTTTCACTTAAATTATTGCAATATAAAACCTCTTGACCTTACACTACCATTATCATTTAAGTCATTTAGGGATTTTTAAGACACAAATAGTTAAATATATTCCTTAAGAAATGGTCTGAAAGCCTTCCATGGTGGAGAGGATCCCTAGAATCACCTCCATCCACCATCAACCCGTAAATGTATATAGCATCTAAAGTAAAACCTGGAGCATGATGGGTGAAAATTACAAGAAAATGACAATATTAAAATTATCAAATCTATACTTAAATAGTTCATAGAAACTCCCATTGAATACACAACTACTAACCTGATAATAATGAAATATTTTAATGAACAAAATTCCCTTATACGTACATGTGAAGTCTCTTCTACTCACACTTCTAGATCATTAAATAAAACCTCTCTTATTGGTCATAACGACTATTGACCTTCACAAGTCATCTTGAATATAAGATCAAGTAAATGACTTCATCCTTGGCATTAGTAATTTCTATTGAAGAAAATTGTATTTACTAAATATCTTGAATTGTGAAATAATCAACTAAATAATTTGCTACCTCATTAGTGAGATAATATTAATCTATATCAATTTTTTCTTTTCAAATCAATATTTTCACTAATATGGTCCTAAGTTTTCAACTGAGACAATGTTTCTTTCTCACTATTGGGACAAAAAAATGTAATCCCAATTTTTGCTCGAGTCCCTTCCTTTTTGTGTGTCTTGGTCATATTTGAACCATTGTTAATAATCAATATGATACATCCTAAATGGGTCCTCTTAGCATCAAAGGCTATAAATATCCATGAAAAGTATGTCTAATCTATTTCAAGTGTTCTCCCTTGATTTGTGTATGGTTTTCAACATTTTAGAATATTGGTGAATTCTTCTTACTTGCTTGTCATTTTCCTCCATCCTAGAAGGTCCAAAACCCCACTAAAATATTTTGTAAAATTTTCTTTTAAGTGTGGTTTTCTAAATGGTGTTTTAGAGTATCAAATTTATTAATTCCTTCATCCTCCTATTAGATTTATCATCATGGTCATTCCCTCATCAAAATTTTGACACCTTGACTTTCCCTTAAGGTTTTTTTCAAATTTCCTCTAAATATTTCTCATAGTTTTTCATTCCTTCATCCTATCCCTTCCAACTCTGACATCTTGAAGGTCCACCTTTCCTCTTGATGATTTCATGTTTACATCATTAGCTTTTCAAACTTTTAAAGTTCCTCATCCCCCACTAGACCTTTCACTCAAAAAAATTATGTCCTTCAAAGTCAAACTTTCAACCATCCCTTATCCAATGTGATGATTTCATGTTTACATCATTAGCTTGTCAAACTTTTAAAGTTCCTCATCCCCCACTAGACCTTTCACTCAAAAAATTTATGTCCTTCAAAGTCAAACTTTCAACCATCCCTTATCCAAGTACCTCATTTTCCTCAACCCTAAAAGTTCAAAATTTTGTCAATTTTCTCTATATGACATCAAATTTGGAATTTTGGGCACCCATTAACTTAGTACACCAATTTATACTCCTCTCAAACCTCAATCTTGACTTTCTAAAATAATTTCCTTTGTCAAAGTTTCCTTTTTGGCCTTTCCCCCTTCCCTCATCCCTTTTCTCATGACTTATGGTCACTGCTAATGCCTCAATTCTCTAATGCTCTAGTCTTGGCATGTGATATGGATTTCCTAGGAGCTACGACTATTTCAAACTCTTTCCATTTTATAATGCAAACCCAACCTACCCTCCTAGACAACCCAATAATCCATTAATAACCTAATTTGGCCCTACAACTACCTGATTTAATTCAATAAATCCCATAAATTGTTCTATATATAGGTTTGTATAGATCCAGAGGAGAAATTTAATGGTCAACCGACACCATATTTATTATTTTTTAACTTGATGATTAACATGTCATCTTTAGGTTACTCTTTCAATAGATTTTTTGGGAAATTTATGTTGCAAGGTGTCGCCCTTGGTCTCCTCAATGTGGGCCAACACGATGCTTGGGATTTGTGACATGGTTTAACTACCTCCTGTGACCTTAGCTTTGATACTAGTTGTTGCAAAGGCGGTTGTCGTTGCACCAAAAGATCGACCTGTTAATGCCTGATACAACCGTTGGATTTATACAAGATCCAAGATTAATAGGAGGTGGTTAAACCATGTCACAAATCCCAAGCATCATGTTGGCCCATGCCAAGGATACCAAGGGTGACACTTTGCAACAATTTCCTCATCATTGCATCATATTTCACATTCCATTAAATGAATCAATCAAATAATCACCCACAAAGAATACATATTTAGATCAGAAATCATAAAGTTTTACAAAGTATTAAGCTACATAAACACCTCAATTTTCAATATTTGGTATTAGAGCTAAGGTTAGGTAGAGTATTGGGACACCTTTCTCTTAAAAGATTGGAGGTTTTTTGGCTATAGTGGGAGCTTTTACTATTTTTTGTTATTTTTGATTTTGGAAAATAACTTTGTTACAATGAATTCTCATTTAGATATTAAAAGGTTCAATGGATCTAATTATGAGATGTGGAAATTAAAAATGGAGGATCTCCTTGAAGAGAGAGATCAATGGTTAGTTGTTGGTAATGTGACAAAGTCTCCTACAACAATGTCAGATGAGGATTGGTCTAAGCTTGAGAAGAAGGAAAGAGGGACCATAATATTATGTCTTGTTGATGTTGTTCTCTTGAATGTTTCAGAAGAAACTATTGCATATAAGTTGTGGAAGAGAATAGGTGATATTTATCAAACTAAGGGTTTTACTAATAAGTTGTATCTGAAAAGACAGTTGCATTCTTTAAATATGAAAGAAGGTGATTCTATTGCAAATCATTTGAATGCTTTTAATTTGATTCTAAGTTAGTTAGCATCTATAGATGTAAAGCTAGAAGATGAAGATAAATGCATTTTGTTACTTTGTTCTTTACCAGAGTCTTAGGAAAATCTAATTGTTGCTATCAGTGGTAGTGGTGCAGATTCGAAGATGGACAATATAATTCCTACTCTCATATTAGAGGAGATGAGGAGGAAGTCTAAAACAAAAATCCAAGATGCCTTGTTTGTAAAAGGTAGGCTTGAGAAAAAGGAACCTCAGGGATACAAGGAAGGGAAGGGTAAGTCAGAAGGACAGAGTAAGGTAAAGTGTTGGAACTGTGGGAAACCAGGACATGTGAAGAAGAATTGTAAGAACAAGAAAGAGAGTTATGATTCTTCTATAGATGAATCCTCGGATGACATTAATGATGCATTGGTTATTTCAGCTAATATTATTTGTGATTACTCTTTGCTTCATGTTTCAAGCTGATCTTTATAGAGAGGATTGTACTCACAATGCCATGTGTGACTCAGTACCACAGTTCAGTGGGAGTTGTTGGTAGTGATGTGGATGAATCATTGGTAAGGTTATATCCATGTGATTGGAGATATGGTTTCTTGGTTTAGAGTGTATTTTTTATGATGTCATGTTATACTCTTGATACTAGTTTAGAGTTTGGCATATTACATGTTCTCTTGAGACCAGGATGTATATATTTTATGGTGTAGGTGATCTCCTGGGAGGAGATGGTTAGATCATGGGTGTCATGTTTATGTTCAATATTGGAGCTTTGACATTAATCTTTTGTAGTTCTCTTATGTATTGGGTACATTAATCATTTACTTGATTACTTCATGATAGTGCTATGTTGCATTTGGAGTTTGGCATGGATTGGTTGGTTACAACTCCTCATGGATACTTGGAGATATAGGTGGGGCTTGAGTTCTCTTACGGTAAGAGATATATGTTGGAATGGTTACTTGTAAGAAAAGTTATTTTCAACAGTAAAGACTAAGAAGCCTACACCTTGGTTGGACATAAGTTCAACACACTCGACAGTTTCACATGCCTCAAAAGAGGTTTCTTGGTTATAGAGACTTGTGAAAGGTATTGGTTTTTTATTGCAACAAAATTAAACTCAAATGTGATAGTCAGAGTGTTATGTGTTTAGCCAAAAATCCTATGTATCATGCTCGTACTAAGCATGTTGATGTTTAGTATAACTTTGTGCGAGAAATGGTTGAGAGTGGGAAGGCATTAATTGAGAAAGTTGACACTTTAATTAATGTTGTAGATTATCTTACAAAACTAGTTCCTACAGATAAATTTCTCTTGGTTTTAATCATTTGCTTGGAAGCTTCATGATTATGCAGGTTGCATTTGAAGTTGGAATGCATTGATTAGTTAGTGCAGGAAGGCCATTGGCCTTGAGTCCTGTACTTGATTTATAATATTTATTCCTTGTTTCTAAAAGAATAATTGTAATGTATAATGTCAAGTGGGAGAATGTTGGAAATAGGATATCATTTAATTGAAATCTTAAACATTATTTATTTCATGTATCTCCTAAGTCCTTGGAAAGTGTTCCCCAACATTAGGATTAGAAAGATATTAATATTGAATGAAATAATCATGTTTCAATTAATTCTAAATGTTAGGAGCATGTGAGGGCATCCAATATGAGTTCCTAAATAATAGGAGCACATGGGGCACCCACATGGAAGGTGGAACTCACCTTGAGTTAAGTTAATTGTTTGGAGTAAAAGATTCATGCATGTAAAGATTCTAGGAGTTAGGGATTGATGTTTACATGCATGAAATTCAGATTAGTTCAGTTCAATTCAATTCAATTCAATTTAGTTCAGAATTAGTTTAGTTTAGTTTAGTTTAGTTTAGTTCAGTTATGGTTTAGTTATCTTCAGTTAGTTTTAGTTGAATGCTAGTTGACTTCAGTTAACTTGGAATGCATTACTAATGACTTGAGTTGCATGACAGATAATAGGTGACTACCTTTATTTAACAGGGGATGACCATTCTTGCATGAATGGTGGAGAGATATGTTTAAATTAAGAGAGAATTACTTTGACCCACCTTGAGTGCCCAAGTTGGCTTCGTGGAGTTAACTCTTTTGCATGCTAAGATATTTTAGAAGGATGAGTTAAGTGGGCCCATTCTTGGGTGCCTACTTTGAGGATAAGCTTTGAAGATATTTACGGAATCAAGGTTCAGTTGTGACTTCAGTTTGGGACACCCAAATGGATGAAGCTCATGTTTTGGCATTATTCTTCATGGTAGAACTCTACTTGCAAGAGATAGGCATACCTTTTGTGAGATAGGGATTGAGCTTTGTAATTGTAACTCTTTGGAGTTTACAAAGTTGATTATTGCCTATTTATCTCAAGCAAGTTGAAGAGAGTTATTATTAGTTTTTATTGCAGGTTGTGAAGAAAATTTGTTGAAGGAAAAAGAAGCATCTCAAAAAAGGATTGGAATTATTGTAATCTTATTCTAAGATTAAATAATACATCGATTCTTGGTGGATTTTTTTCCCGAAAGGGTTTCTCCATGATATATGTTGTGTATCTTCTAATATTCTGTCTATCTCTTCTACAACCTTCTGTCTTCATTCTACAAATGATAAAATGAATTAATTAGATAATCACCCACAAAGAATCTATAACAAAGAATACATATTTAGATCATAAATCATAAAGTTTTACAAAGTATTAAGCTACATAAACACCTTAATTTTCAACAAAACAAACCTCCAAAAGAATTCATACTCCATCTATTATTCAAAAATAAAATAATGCATGTACTTATAGAGTTACAATGAATACTTCTGAAACATTAGGCCTCTCCAATGCATCCTCCAAATAACAGAAAATATTCTAAGGTCATGACTAATGCAAAACTCTGTTTTGTTCATGAAGCATTGGTCTCAAGTTTTCAATTCTTTAGAGGATCTTTCAATTGTTGTCCCTTCTTAGGTCCCATCTTTTCTTCCAAGAGAGTACTGGAAAAAATCCCCCTAAAAAAATTTGGAGATGCAATTGGAAAATACATCACCGTATTTGAATTCACAATAAACCTCCTAGGGGTTTTGAACTATGCTAGGATCTGTGTGAATATGGATATCTAGACACCTCTTATGGATACACTTATACTTGAAATTTTAGGAATAGAAGGGAACAATCCACTAACCACGAGACATCCACTTTAGATGCAGATGTTGCTAAGAACATGACCATTTGGAAAGGGTATGCCCAAATACTAAATAGGAAAGGAAAAATATCTAGGAGAAAAAGGAAGTATCAAACACCCAACAACAAGCCAAATCTATAGGATAAAATGAGAAAATACTTCATCTATAACCAAAACATCCATCAAAATAAAATGAAACTTCATAGGAATTAATCATATGTGACAAAGTGTATAATAAAACTAGAGGAAAGGGCCCAAAAAAATAAGTTGAATCTTTCAACACTATAAATCCTTTTGTTATTCTATGTGATTATGTCCACAGAGATAGACATACTCACAAGAATGAAAAAATATTACAACTTTGAATTGTTTGATCATCCATGAACACATTTAGACACCTTATGAAAAACCCAATATACCAATTTAATTCTTTTTTGAATTTTTTTATATATCATAATCATATATAGATTTCTAATTATCCAGATCACTCAAAGTGTAGGATAAGAGCATACGTTTGATATGCAAGAGCTTATGCACTCTATGCCTAATTCCTAGACCAAGAATCCAAACTCTAATTCTAAACTTGATGCCTAAGGTGGCCCTTTTTGCCTATATTTATAGGGAGTGTGGGTAATGCAACCTTGCAATATTATAATAATTGTTTGGAATCTAACCATACAACTATGGCACACATCCTATCAAACCAACCACACTAAGGAATAGACAATTGTTAGGTAGGTTTTTTAGCACTAACTTAGTGAAAGACAAAAAAGTCACTTCTAGGACACCTGTAAGTGAGAAGGGCCCAATTAACACCCGTACTGGCTACATAGATCTTGCTTTTTATGACAGGGTTACATCTTGTTGTCAGATCATAACGTGGCTAACGTCACAACACTGACAAACCCATGTGCTAGTTTTCAGCTATAACATGTGACATTGGTTGAAGTAAAGAATTTGGAAGAGGTTTGAACACATCATCCCAGTCAGACGAGTAGCCATAAAAAGCATAAATTACTCAATCATTCTAATCTAATCATTTGTTAAATCTATATATGATTATGATATATAATACATTTCAAAAAAGATTTAAATTCACATATTGGTGATCTTATCTTGTACAACCTTATGCATATGGAATTTCTTAGAATTAAATTATATCCTTTATGTTATCTATGGTTCCTCGAGGTTGTAATCAATGGAATCACTCCAACATTATTTCCTATAAAATTAGTTGTCTGAACAAAGATATACACAGTCAGAGCTCATGAGAAAAAAATAGTAGTTTATGCTTTCTATGCCTACCCATTTGACTGGGATGATGTGTTCAAACCTCTTCTAGATTCTTTACTTCAGCCAATGTCACATGTTTTCTAAACTTGTGACTTAAACTGGGACTTACTGTCACATGTTATAGCTGAAAACTAGCACATGAGTTTTCTCATGACCTCTGAATATGTCTATCTTTGTTCAGACAACTAATTTTGCAAGAAATAATGTTGGAGTCATGTCATCTATTACAATCTCAGGGAACCATGGATAACATAAGGATATAATTTAATTCTAGGAATTTTATATACATAAGGGTGTACAAGATAATCACACATTCCCTCAAATATTGCATGAAATAAATCTTCCTTGATATGATTGAAAAATTCTCTCATGTCAGGTGGAAAATTCAAAGTAAAAATATCAGCATAATCTTCAAACTTTGTTTGCAGAAATGTGATACTATTGAAAAATATGAACCTACAACATTTCAATAAATTCATCTTTGTTTTTATAGACCAACACATGGATTGAAACCTTGTGATATAAATATCCATTGTACAGTGGTTGTGAAAAATGTAGGTAATGGGAGCATCTTGTAATCTAAAGAGTTAGAGAAATATTTCTTCTTCTACTACTACAAAATATATTTGTGCCTCATAGTGAAGCATGATTTATCTTCTTATTAAACTCCTTAGCCACCTGTCAAGCAAATATACTTCACAAAATAAGCTAACAAATGGTAAAGGAAGATCAGGGTATTCTTTGATTATGCATGTTTCATCTTTGTAATATTTTTCATCCCCTTGTTTTACATAATTGTTGCTGCAAATTATTTGGTTAAACAATCTGCAAGAGGATTATTTTCCCTTATAATCCATTCAATATCAAATTCATAACTTAAAATCCAAAATACTAGGGAGAAATTATTCCTTGAGCTATATCCTTGTTTGGTTTCTTTTTAAGCAACCTCCTCATTACTTGATTGTCAATCCTAACTGTGAAATGTTTTGGTTTCAGGAAAATCTTAAATTTCTCTATCCCCTTTCTTTACAACTAGAATTTCTTTCTCATATATATGATATCTCATTTTTATGTTAGAGAAAGTCCCTAATCTGTATCAATAAATCTCTTACTTTCCTTCAGGTATTTCCTATATCAAGACAACTGACTAAACATTGTTAGAAGCGTCTGTATATAAAAATAATAGATAATTTTCCTTTGGGATTTGTAGAGCTGGAAGATGCTTGCATTTATCCTTAATATTCCCTATGGCCTTCGTTACATCCTTATTCCATCCAAAAAAATTGTCCTTTAGTAGATCTTGGATAATTTTCCTTTCTTTTTCCAATCCATTATAGAATGGTGAAACATTATTCAAACATCCAAGAAATATTTGCATTTGCTTCTTATCTACAAGTATATCAAAAAATTCTTGGATTCTTTGGAGTATATGAGGTTGAAGCTTAATATTACCTTGATCTAGATGTAACCTGAGAAAATCAATTTCTAACTTTGCAACCTCCATATTTTTTGTAGATATAGACAAATTCCATTTTTCCTAATTGTCGCAAACAATCTTTCCAAGTGAATCAAATGATCAGTTTCATTATTAGAAAAGGAAATTATGTCATCTATATAAACAACAAAAAATTCTTTTAAATTCCTTAATGCTTGATCCATTCTTCTCAGGAAATATGTTGGTGCAGTGCATAATCCAAATGACATTGCTTTCCATTCATAAAGTCTTGAGGGACTGAAAATGTTGTTTTATACTAGTCTTCTACTTTTATCTTGATCTACCAAAATCTTGATTTACAGTCAAACATAGAAAATATCTTTTTATTAGAAACTCTTCTTATCAAATCTGAACTAAATAAAATTGGATAATTGAAAGGTAGAATAATATCATTTAGAGGCTTATAATTTATACAAAATCTCTTTCTTCCTCTTTCCCTTTATGCTATTTTATTAACAAGAAGTATTGGACGTGAGAATGGACTTTTGCTAGGCCTTATAAAATAACCTTCAAGTAACTCTTGTAGATGCTCATCCATTTCTTTGACTTCAATAGGGCTCATTAGATAGGAAAGTTCATGGGGTGTTACTGACCTACATTCTGGATTTATTTGAATTTCACATGAACTTCTTGTTCAAGATTCCAAAATTGCAAAGGATTCATACTACATTCTTTTTCAAACTTTTCTTTGATTTTTCTAAATGTTTCCTATCCTTCAACTTGTGAGTTAGATGACTCGTGATATTCTTGGATTTATTTCATTATTTTTTTTCTCTTTTTATTTCATGTAGGTTTATTCTCAAACCTGTATGTTACCAATTTTAAAACTGGTATTTCTAATTTCCCATCTTCATGCCTCAAAGAGACTTTGCTTTTCTTGAGAATAAATGGTTCATATTTTGTTAAGAATAAATAACCCAATAAAATATCACTATCTAGCTCATTATATTCTATGAAGTCAGTGACAAGTACTTTTCCCATGATTTATATATGAACATCTTGAGTATACTTTCCTATTTGGATCTTTTCTCCATTGGTCACATATCCATCTGGAAGGTCTGGCCTTTCTTTCCAAAATTCTCTTGGAATAGCATTTGTCTTGGAAAATGATTTGGTTGAACCAAAATCCAAAAATGCATCTAGTTGGAATTTCTTGTATCCTGTAAAACATAAAGAAACTCTTATCTAAGCACATTTGTTTGTGAGATAAACAACTCCAGCTTGCTCTCTTGAAACTAAAATTTTTTCTGATGAAGATTCTTCTGAGGATTGCTTCTGCCTTTCAACTTAAATAGTATGTCATAAATATCCCCCACTAATTGATTGAGGCTTCAACTTTATTTTTGTTATGATTTGAGAAGCCACAAAATATTAGTAATATCATAAGAAAGCATGTCTATTTTCTAAAAACAGCTATAAAATCATTAGCAGATGCAAGATTATCCTCAGACTTAGAATCAGAGTGGTGATTATTTAAATCATTCCTTTGTTTCCACATGGAGGAATGATATAACCTACTCATTTTTGTTTTGCAATGTTTTTGAGCTCCATTTGAATTTTCCCTTTTCCTGTTTCAAGATCCTTTAACTTTTGTAAATGCTTTTCGTAGTCTCGCAAAAAGTATCCCTTTTCACACTTAATTTGGGAATAATTAACAATAAAATGAACCTAATGTTGCCTTGATTTAGTGTTGTAATGTGTTTTACACATATACATTAAATTTAGGGCCCTTTTAAACTAAATGGACCTAATTATGCCTTATTTAGGGTGTTGTAAAGTGTATCTTTACACTTCACACTAACCTTGGGCTTTATTAATTAATTGAGGATTAATTTTCCTTAATTGGCCCCTTAAATTCAAATCCAAGCCTAATTAAATACAAATTCTGAGAGATAAAACCTGGCATTAATAAATGCCATAAAACAACACTTAATTTTTGAAGGTGTGTGTCCTAGGTTAGTGACCTAGGACCCATTCTCCACCTGGCGAATGGGTCCTCACTAGGTCCTAGGACCCTATTTTCTCATGATCTTTCACATTGTCTGAAGTTTGTCCTAGTTAAGTGAGCTAGGACCCATTCGCCACATGGAAAATCGATCCTCACTTAGACCTAGGGCCCCTCTTTGAAATATATTTTTTGTGGTATTTTAATGATTTGAAATCCAAGATCTAATGCCGACTTGTGATATTTGAATTTTAGGAATTCATCTTAAGTTATGTATAAATACAAGGTTATTTCACTATGTTTCAACTAGAACTAGAGAAGAGAGGAAAATCTAAGAAAAATTTCATGAGATTAAGTAAGAAGAAAGCAAGAGCAAAGTCGTGGAGCAGCATTATAGTATTTTTGTATGTCTTCAAGCTCATTTTGTTGTCAAAGATCAAGCATTATTAAAGAAGTGATGATAGATGCCTATGTAGAATCATGATGGATTCTAGGTTTTGGGAGAAGCACCATGAGATTCAACCAAGCCTAATGACTTGTTTCCTAAGTGATTCCATATTCTATGATCATTCTATTTTCATTCTAAAGTGAGCTATAATTAGATTTATGAATTATTAAGGGGATTTTAGATCTCCTAAGTAGGTCCTTTGCATTATTCATGTTTCATTCTAGGATCCTATTCTAAAACACTTGAGTAGGGTTTCTTTGCATCATTAGAGATCTTAATCTTAGACACACTTAAGGTTAGGATTGCACACACATTTCATGTTTTATATTTCTATTCATCATCAAGGTTTAATTACCAAAATTGGGGTTTGACTGAGGCAAACCCCTATTGACCAAAAAAAACCATTTTTTTTTTGCAGATTATTAGCAGATCCGGATCCGAAAGCAAGGATTTCAAGTTATAGGAGAGAATTGTAGGTCTGGAACTTCAAATTCATATTAAGTGTTTTCTGGAAGAGCCTGCTAGGACACATTCACCATAGGGTGAATGAGTCCCTATTAAGGTTTCTAGGGAAGCAAGTTTTCAAAGATCATAAGCTACAATTTTTAACTCGGACCCTCCTGAAAAAGTCTACCAAGACCCATTCGCCATAGGGAAAATGAGTCCCTATTAGGGTTACAGAAACAACAGATTTTGATTGGTGCACAACATTCATTACTCTTAGTTTTTCTAGAAAATTCACTGTTTCCTTTGGTTTTGCAATAGATATCTTCATTGCACTTTATAGACCTAGGATTAGAGTTTTTTTACTAGTTTAAATTCTTCTCCCCAAGGTGTTGTTTGGCTCACACTCCCATCCTTGCATAAATGAGAAATTACAAGATTCAAACCTTGATTTGACTCACCTCTTGGGTTGATAGATACTTCATGGTTTGGATCTCATTTCTTGAATGAAATAGTGGAGAATAGGGTCATATAGCCCTCTTTTTCTATGTTTCATTATGGTGAACCCGACTCTTTTGAACATCGTAGTTTTTTGATTTTGGAGACCTTTCAACACTAGATCTTAGTTTTTCAATAGTTTGCATTAGATTTACATTACTTGCATTGTATTTAGGGTTCTTTCATCTTGCATTAGTGAACATTGCATTTAGGGTAAATTTGCATGTTTGTATTGCTTAAAATCACTAAAAATTAGAAAGATTGCATTAGATCTCAGTTTGTTTTGCATAGTGTTAACATTGAAATCATCATTCAATCATCTAGATTAATATTGCATATTTAATTATTTAGTCACATTATTCATCATTCAACCTTAGTCAATATTGCATTTAGAGAACTAAAATATGGAAAATTTGTTACAAAATTGTCTTTTACAAATCTGAAATAGCAAACACAGAATAAACTCAAAAAAACAAAAGTCAAATTTAGAAAACCCTAATCTGGGACCCATTCACCATAGAGTGAATGAGTCCTTGTACATATTTTCTCAACAAAAATTCTGAGTGATTTTTGGTTTTTGATATGCATTTTTGCTTTTGTTATCAGATCTGAGAAATAGTTTCTTGAAATAGTTTGTTTTTACATCCAATTTATTGTTCATTCAGTTAGATTTTGTAACATTGGGAAAATAATTTCTTGCATATTTCAGTTAAAAGTAGCATTATATTTTTGCAATTTTCTTTCTTTTCTAGCGTTATTGCACCATTAGATACATTAGTTTACATTTTTCAATCATTAGAAAACAAAAACAAACAAAAACATCAAACAAAACCCATGGAGAAAGCATAGTTATTTGATTATTTCAAATCTCTTTTTCAAAGTTAATTTATCCATCAATCCCTTTAGTAGTGATGACTTTAATATGTTAGATGAAGCCCTTGAAGACTTCATATCACAAGGATCATCCACTAAGGCTTGTCATGACAAACCAAAACATAGAGATTTTAATGCAATCACACCACAGCTTATCATTTACCCTCCCTCACAACAACCTCAAGTTCAAAACAGACCTGTGCTTATCATAGAACCACCTAAAAGCAAGCCTTTACTTGACAATAGCAATTATTCACAACAATGGGTTACAATACAGTTGCTCACACATACAATACAAGGAACAATAGGCAACAACAAATGACACCTATTTCATTACCTTTGCCTCAACCTATCTTGCCTAGCGCTCCTCATTTACCTTTAAATAGTGGAAAGGAATATGATCTTGTTGAAAAAATTAAGAATACAACTACTAATATATCCCTATGGGGTCTTATTCAAGCTTCACCAAATTACCATAGTATGCTCCAAAAAACCTTGCAACAATCTATGGTTCCTCCTAATACAAATTCAAATGATGTGGCAACATTATTTCAAGGAATGAATGAGGTTAATTTAGATATATTTTTTCACCAAAGAGAGCTACCCTCCGTGGGAGTTCAAAAATTACATGATGCATTCATGATAATAGCCTATGTTAATCGAATTGGGATAAAGAGAACCCTTGTTGACAATGGTTTTGCCCTTAATGTGTGTAGTGTGAGCCTGTTGAAGAAGATTGATATGGATAAGAGTGACATTGTCCCTGATTCTTTGTCTATCCATGGATTCGATAATATAGGAAAATAACTGCTTGGAGTCATCACATTACCTATTAAAGTTGGGAAAGTAACATTACAAACTTTGATCCATGTTATGCCTCATCATCTTTCTTACAATCTCCTCTTGGGGAGACCTTGGATTCATGAAATGAATTGAGTGCCTTCTACCCTCCACCGTGTAATGAAATATGTCTATGGCAACAAATTTTACACACTCAAGGCTGATCCTAAACATAAAATTTGTTTGATTGATAAGAAAGAAGGATGAGATCCTTCGAAAGTATTGAAACCAACTGTAAAAGTCAAAGTCGCGAAGGAAGAAGAACATGAGAAGAACATTGATGGAGTCACTAAGTTGTTAGAAGATGATTGGGGTTCCTTAGATTTCACACCAAAATTCATGGGAGAATACAAAATTACAACAAAATAAACTAAAAAACAAAAATAAACAATGGTAATGTCAACACAAAATTTGACAGAAAACTCACAAGCATCTACTTCATCTACTCTATAAGAGGACACAAGCTATACAACCAACTTTGATGAAATAGACTACCAACAACCGCCAAACCAAAAAGAGATGGAGAAACTTTATGGAAGAGGTTATGAGCTCGTAAATAGCTTGGTTATAGTGGAAAAGGATGTGGAAGGAAAGACCAATGCATTTTTGTTCCTATAGAGACTAACACACAAGAAACAAAAAGTAGTTTGGGATATTGTCCTTCTAAGATAACATAAGCAATGAAAAGACCCTCACCCAACATCCACATCGTCATGTGAAACTCAACTAAAACAACTCACTTTGAAGCACCCTGAATTGATTGGTTCAACTTGAGAAGAATCATTAGAATAATTTGAAGATGATGAAGCTTTGAAAGAAATTTTAGGAGTTTATGATAATGCATTTACTCCTAAAAATAAATGGGTAACATGTGTTATGGTTAGTGTTAAACAAATGGATGAAGAGAAGGAAAGTAATGAAATTGACAATGACAAAGAAGAATACAATCTTGAAATTTTGAAACAAAATGCACTTCCTTTGGGAGATACAATCAACATACCGATGTATACAAATAACAAAGAAATAATTATTCAAATAGGAAAGTTCCTTGTTGAAGATGAACAAGAAGAGCCTACAAGATTACTTCATGAGTTTCATAATTTTTTTCTTGGACTTATTCGGACATGTCGGGTATCAATGCTAAGATAGTGATACACAACATAGTTCTTGAAGATGTTAAACCAGTAAGACAGAAGATATGAAAGATGAATCCTAAGATAGCCTTATTGATTAAGGTTGAGATTGAGAAACTTCTTGAAGCTAGTTTTATATGGCCTATTGATTATTCTCCTTGTATCTCAAACATTGTTACAGTCGCAAAACCTGATAATTGTATTAGGATGTGTATGGAATTTCATGATTTGAATAAAGCATCTTTAAAATATGATTTTTCCCTTCCTAATATTGACATGATAGTAGATTCGACTACGAGACATGCTTTGTTGTCATTCATGGATGGATTTTCTAGACATAATCAAATATTTATCAACCCTCAAGATCAATACAAGACAACATTTACTACAACTTGGGGAACATTTTGTTGGGTAGTTATGCCTTTTGGATTAAAGAACATGGGTGCAACATATCAAAGAGCTATGAAATTGATATTTCATGATTACATACACAATATTTTGGAAGATTATGTTGATGATATTCTAGCCAAATCTATAAATCAACAAGAAAATGTGAGTATCCTTTGAAAAATATTTGAAAGAATGCAAAAATAGAACATGAGATTGAATCTAAAAAAGTGTGTCTTTGGCATAGATAGTAGAAAAAAATTAGGTTTTATAGTATCTCACAGAGGCATTGAGGTGGACAGAAAGAAAATTGATGCTATCATTAACTTGCCACCTCCTAAAAGTATTTCTCAATTGTGCACTTTGCAAGGAAGAATTCAAGTTATCTGTCATTTTGTAGCATCCTTAGCAGATCGAACATTACCCTTTACACAGCTCCTTAAGAAAGAGGTTAAGTTTAATTGGAATGAGGATTGTAAATAGGCCTTTGAGAGTTTGAAATATTATCTTGCTACTCCACCTATTCTACAACCCACTATACAAGAAAAACCATTTATTCTTTATACAACAACATCAACCCATGCTCTTGCAGCATTGTTGCCTCAACAAGACGACAATGGTAGAGAACATCCTATTTATTACATTAGTTGAACCCTAATTGATTATGAGACACAATATACAACGATAGAAAAATAGTGTTTGGATCTTGTATTTTCTACTAGTGAATTGATACATTACTTATTGAATGCAGAAATCCTTGTGATGATGAAATTTGATCCTTAAAAATACCTTTTTGCTAAAACAGATTTATTAGGATGCTTAGCTAAGTGGGTTATGTTGTTAATTGAGTTCAATCTTAAATTTGTCTCTCAAAAGGCAATCAAAGGACAAGCCTTGACCAGCCAATTAGCTGACACTCCCTCTCCCCTAGTGTTACCTAATATAGACTCATTCCCTGATGAGAATGTGTTGACTATTCAAATAGAAAAAGAAACATGGGAATTATACTTTAATGGTTCTAAGTGTCGAACTGGCTCTGAGGCAAGGGTTATATTAATTCCTCCTTCAGGGAATCCTATTTCCTTATCTTTTTGTTTAAACTTCCTATGTAGAAATAACACTATAGAGTATGAAGCTTTAATAGCTAGTATACGTGCAGCGCTAGCATTAGATGTCAAACACATTTCTATATTTGGTGATTCCCTATTAATTATTGAACAAATCAAAGGTTCATATCAAGCAAAGCATGATAAACTCATTTGATATAGAGACCTCATGATGACATTATTAGATAAATTTGACTCATATACGATCGACAACATACCAAGAAAGGATAATCGGCATGCAGATGCAATGGAAAGTGTTGCTTCCCTTGTGTCTCCTGAGGATCCTTTTGTTGATTTCACATTTATAGTTCAAATGATCCATAAACCATCGATAGATGATAAAATAAAAGAAGTGTTATTAACCAATACTGAAAATTCTAATGAATGGTACATTACGGTATTCAACTATTTAAAAGAAGGAACTTTTCCTGAACCTACAACTAAGAACACTTGAGCTCATCTTCGAAAACTTGCATCTAAGTATATAATCCTTGCAAATGTGTTATATAGAAGATCATTTAATGGTCTTTTACTTAGATGTCATAAATAATATAAAATCCCTATAGCACTCGAAGAAGCTCATCCAAGTGCTAGTGGGGGGAATTTTGGAGGAAGATCGTTAGTGTGTGTATGAAATATTGGATCAAATTTAAATGAAAATAAAACACATATTAATAAAACATTAAATCAGAAAAACTAAAAAAAAAAAAAGAATATGCAAACCATAACAGCAGCTTCCTGAAAGCATCTTATCTTCCTCTAACTTCAGTGTTTTGTTGGTTTCCAGATAGCTCTCAGATCAGCAGATCAAGCTCAACAAAAGGACAGCTAAAGAACGAGATTCTAAATGCAAAACTATGCTGGGTGCAAAGCTATGCTAAAATGAAAGATATTGTTGTGATATTAAAACTGATATGAATGCAATGTTGATTTGCATGTATGAACATATATATGCGTCAGTGTGCAAAAGTGAGTGTGTGCGTGTGCATGTGAATGATTATGCGTAGTGTAACCAAAAGCTTGGATTTGTGCCAGAATTTATAGAGTTTTCGAACGGATTCGATTGGCTGAATCGATCGACGATCCGGAGTAAGCTTGTTCGATCGGACGGTGGAGGATTTTTGAAAGTGGAAGAGAAGGATGGAAGGTTTCCCTTTTCTTCAATTTTCGTCATTGAGTTTCGAAGGGAAACTTCCATTTCGAAGGATGAGATGCGAATTTGGAAGGGTGAGTTAGCACGAGTTAGAAATTAAATAAAATAAATTTATTTAATTTGGAAGTGGAGATGGAAATGGAAACTTACATAATTAAATAACTCATATTTAATTATGTTTAAAATAAAATTAGAGTGAGGTGGAAATATTAAATAAAATATTTAATATTTTAATTTGATTATGGGATGGAGAATATTCCATTATTCAAATATTAAAAAATATTTAAACTTTAGAATAGAATGATAATTAAATATAAATAAATTATAAAAATTTATTTAATTTAATCAAGCAGAGGGTAGAAATGTTAGTAATTAAATAAAATTATTTTTTTAATTCAAGGTAGAAGAATTTAGAAAATGAACGATATAAATAAATAATTACATTTATTTATATGTAGATGACATTAGAGGAATTAACAAGCTTAATCATGACCATTTTTAGACGTATACATTTTGCCCCTCTTTGAAGTGATGTGTAAAACGCATTGCTTCAAAGAAAAATTAAAATTTTTGCCCCTGATATGTTTTCAATATTTCTGCTGATGATGCCCCCTCGGGAGGTAAATCACTGATGATGAGAGTAAAAAAAAAAAAAAAAGATTGAGTTGATGATGAAATTCGAATGATGAGAGGGATGCAGTGATTTAGCTCCCGATGATTGATGTATAAAGATGCCCCTGTTGAGATGATGCCCCTTTTGATGGAAATGATGAAATGATGATGATCAATTGATAACTTTGTTTCCCCCAAAAATAGAAAAACAAAGAGTAAATGATTGATATGACTTCTGATAAATTTGCTTCCTGTGATAGAAAACAAATAGTAATTGATGGTAGAGTGGATTGATATGATATCTAGCTAGATAGATTTGTGTATTGGTTTGCCTGATAGGATTGATTGGGTGATATGGGTCTTTGATATGATGCACTGGTATGAGTCACTGATATGGGTCACTGATATAGTTCACTTGATATGGGTCACTTGATATAGTTCACTTGATATGGGTCACTGATATGGTTCACTTGATATGGGTCACTTGATATGAGTCGTGATTGCATGATGTGAGGCATTGATAGATATAGAGATTTTGATTGACCTTTTCATAGTCGAGGTGTGTCGAGACCACACATAGATCTTGGGGCAGGAGGTACAAGAGGCAGTGGAATGCCACCACAAAGGCGTGATGATTTTTGATGATGTGATGTGCATTTATTTCTATGTGTTTATGGATTTTGGTATGCATTTGAATGAGTTAATGATTAACATGATATGCAAGATGATTTGATATGATGTGCGTATGATGATGATGAAAAATGATATGAAAATGTATATATGGAGTGTATTTTTTTTGGATTTGTCAATGTAGGTAAAAGATGATAATATGATGAAAAATAAATGTTGTGTTCATGATATGCATTAGGATATGATATGATGTAAAATGATATGATATGAAGTGATAGGAATATTGATATGAAATTGAGATGAGTAAATAGTGATGTATGATAAAATGATATGTGATAAAATATAATGATTTGTAATTAGAATGAACGGATAAATGAATAATAATGGATCTATAATGATAATGAAATGATAATGATATGATATGAAAATGAAAATAATGTAACTGATAATGATAATGAAATGATGAAATGATGATGAAAATGAATGATGTGATGAAATGATAATAAAAATGAATGATGTGATGAAAGGACTATAATATGATAATGATAATGCAATGATGAAATGAAATGACTATAATATGATAATGATAATGCAATGATGAGATGATAATGAATGATAATGAACCAAACATCTGCATTGTCCTCCACAAATAGTCTAAAGAAACATGACAACCATTGGCCTTTCAAAACTCTGATGCAAATCCAATATGCAATTATGTACAATGACCTAAAATGAAATGCAACTAAATGAAACCGACCATTTTGTTGAGCCTTTTAGTGAGCTTGCTTAAATCATCATAGAGCATTTGAGAATGTTGGAAGTGTGTACAAGCATTAGAGGGAAAATTAGCACCAATGATGACCTGAGTACAACTTTCATGATTTTTGATATAGCAAGTGAACACAAGCATCTACGTATAATTGAACCGAGATGACCTGAGCATTTCACACATGAACAGACAAAGACTAACCACCATCTAATGCAAGTTTGGAACTGTCATCAATGATAAACTTTGGAAAATCATGTCTCGTGACATACTTGCAATAGATAAATGATTAACCTCAAGACAGCAGACAAAGAAAAATCATCCTCTTTCCTTGCCACTCTAGTTCAGTACATCATCGAGTATGCTCCAGAGAAATGATATCGAAAATTAAACAACCATTGTTCAAAAAATGAAATATTGTGATTCCAAACATTATTCAAATTAGAGATCATCCAGATATGAGGCATGATAAGGTACGCAATTGAAAGCTACTGTGATATGGATCAATGATTGGATGTTTTGATTTGACTTGGTTGTTTTATTTTGTCTGATTGGCTTTGATGTCCATTGTCTTACTGTTTTGGTAAAACCTGAAAGTTGATTGCCCCCAGTATGCCCATGTTGGCGCTTGGTATCGACATAACTTGCTGAAATGAATATGTACAATAATCAAGCCATGGTAAGACATTATCACTTGAGGTAAATGATGATAGAGTGGTGCTGGTGTGGTCCTAAGATGATGGAAAAGATGCATGAAAATGAAGGCTAAGAAGTTAAGTGCAGAACATGAACTAATAGATGGAGAGCTACAAATAGCGTCTGTTTGTCAGATTTTCACTATTTGTTTTTATTGCATTTTTTCTTGTCAATAGACTGCCTGTTTGCCAGGTTTTCACCCTATGATGGTTTTTTTTTTTTTTTTTTTTGTGGACTTTTTCTCATTTTTTGGATTTTTTAAGGACTTTTTTCGCATTTTTTTTTTTTGGATTTTTTCAGGACTTTTTTTTATTTTTATTTTTTTGATTTTTTCTGATGATGATAACCGTCTTAGACATAATACTTTTTCAGATGCATGTTGTTGATAGGCTCGTCAAACAGGTCCCCTTCTGGCGTTGATAGCTTGTAGGCTCCTGAACCATAGACTGTGATAACCACATAAGGACCTAGCCAATTTGGTTCGAACTTTCCTTTATTTTCTCTGTCTTATTGATTGTGTGGATTCTCTTTCAGAACAAGATCACCCACTTGAAAGGTACGTGGATTTACTTTGTGGTTATAGCTGCGAGACATCATTTGTTGATATGCTTTTAAATGATCAGCTGCTCTTTGTCTCTTTTCATCTAGGAGTTCCAATTCTTGGAGTCGGGAGACTCTGTATTCATCATCTTTTGTAAGGCATTTCAATGATACTCTGAGTGAGGGAATCTCAACTTAGAAGGGAAATATGGCCTTTGCTCCATAGACAAGATCGAATGGTGTTGCTCTTGTGGGTGTGCGGACACTGGTTCTGTAGGCCCATAGAGCAGGATTGAGTTGAACATGCCAATCCTTCCCTGATTCATTCACAGTCTTTTTCAAGATTTTTAGTATTATTTTATTTGAGGCCTCTGCTTGGCCATTCCCTTGTGGATAGTACGGTGTTGAATATCTATGCTGTATGTGAAATCTCTCACAGAGTTCATCAACATCATGATTTTTGAATGGACGTCCATTATCTGTAATAATGGAGTTGGGAATGCCATACCGACAAATAATATAGTTAAGTATGAATGATGATATTTGTTTGCCGGTAACTTTAGTAAGAGGGATTGCCTCAATCCACTTGGTAAAGTACTCTATTGCTGTGATGATGAATTTATGTCAATTTGATGAAGAGGGATGAATTTTGCCCACTAGATCTAACCCCCATTGAGAAAATGGCCAGGTTGGCGTGAATGGTTAAAGTTCTTGTGCAGGAGCATGAATGAGATTCCCATGAATCTGACATTTTGAGCATTTTTTCACTAAAGTGAATGATTCCCTCTCCATTGTAGGCCAGTAGTAACCCATTCTAATTAATTTTTTGGATAAGGTTAGTCCACTCGAATGAGTACCATAGATACCGCCATGAACTTCTTGTAAAGCTTTGTCAGATTCCTCATGTTCAAGACATCGGAGTAAAGTACCATCAAGACCACGGTGGTAAAGGGTGTCAACGATAATGGTATAACGAGCGAATTGGCGAATAAAATTGCATTTTTGGTTACGAGATAAATCGGGTGGTAAAATATCATCTTTGAGATAGGCATAAATTTTTCCGTACCAAGACGAATCAGATCCTACTAAGTGACAAATGATTTGGCTTTCAGGTGTATCATAAGCAGGTGTAAATGATTGTTCCACCAGAAATTCATAATGATTCTAATTTTTTGGGAGCTATAACAATGATGCGATCGTAGCCATGGCGTCAGCTGCTTTATTATCAAGCCTTGGAATTTGTGTGAATTTGATGTCCACAAAGTATTTTTTGAAGTCATTAACCATTTTTTTATATGGTAATAGTTTCTCATCTTTGGTTTGATAGTCATTATTGATCTGACAAATGACCAACTGTGAGTCACCATACACATGTAATTCTGTAATTCTCCATTCCAGTGCAATTTTGAGTCTGGTGATTAATGTTTCATATTCGGCTATGTTGTTGGTGCATGGAAACATTAGCCGATATGATCAAGGAATGGTGTGTCCTTGAGGGGTGACGAAGAGTATGCCTACCCCCGATCCATGTTGAGTAAAAGAACCATCAAAATATAAGGACCATGGTTGTTTAGATTCGCAGAAAGCATTAGCATCTAAAAATTCAATGTGCGGGGATGATCTGCTTGTAGTGGTGCTTCAGCTAATTGATCAGCGATAACTTGTCCTTTGATTGCCTTACGATCAACATAATGGATATCAAACTCACTCAGAATCATTACCCATTTGGCTAACCTTCCTGTCAATGATGCTTTGCTCAACAAATACTTGAGTGGATCAATTTTTGAAACCAGATGGATTGTATGGGTCAGCATGTAATGTCAAAACTTTTGTGAAGCAAAAACTACTGCCAGACAAGCCTTCTCGATAGAAGTGTAGTTGAGCTCATGACTTGTTAGTGTTCTACTGATGTAGTAGATTGCACGTTCCTTTCTTGTAGAGTCTTCTTGTGCTAGCAGTGCCCCCAGAGATGTTTCTGTTGCGGCAATGTATAAAATTAAGGGTTTGTCTGGATTTGGTGGTATGAGAACTAGTGGAGTCATTAAATACTGTTTGATTTGCTGAAAATCCAATTCACATTTTTCATCCCACTTGAAAGGAACATTTTTATGTAGTAGATGTGTGAAAGGAAAACTTTTATCGGCCAATTGTGCAATGAATCTTCGTATTGATTGAAGTCGTCCTTGTAATGATCTCAACTGACTAATGTTCTTTGGTGGAGGCATTTCCATAATTGCTTGTACTTTTGCGGGATCTACTTCAATGCCTTTTTCTAAAATAATGTACCCCAAGAGTTTTCCGGATTTGACCCCAAAAACACATTTCTTAGGGGTAAGACGAACTTTGAATTTCTCTAATCTTGCAAATATTTTGGATAATATTTCAAGATGTCCTTCTCTGGTGTATGATTTTGCCAATATTTCATCCACATAATCTTCCATGAAGACATGCATCATGTCATGAAAGATTGTAGTCATGGCTCTTTGGTAGGTAGCCCCAGCATTCTTCAGACCGAAAGGCATGACGTTCCAACAATAAGTTCCCCACGGACATGTGAAAGTTGTTTTCTCCTGGTCTTTAGGTGCAATCTTAATTTGGTTGTAACCAGAAAAACCATCCATTAATGAATACATGGCATGGCCAGCTGTTAGATCAACTATGGTGTTGATATTTGGCAATGGGAAATCATCCTTAGGACATGCTTTATTGAGATCTCTAAAATCTATACATATTGTGACAGTTTTATCTGGCTTGGATATAGGAACAATGTTAGAAATCCATTATGCATAGTCGATTAGTCTTATGAAGCCCACATCAAGGAGTTTTCTTAATTCTTCCTTAACCAATAATGCAACATGAGGGTGCATCTTTCTGAGCTTTTGTTTCACCGGCTTGGCCCCTGGTTTGATAGACAAGTGATGCATGATAAGATTAGGATCAAGACCAGGCATGTCAGCGTAAGACCACGCAAAATTGACTTGATTTGCTTTCAGGAATTCCATAAACTCTGGTATTTCTTTCTCTGTCATTGATGCAGCTAGTTGTAAAATCCTTGGTTTGTCAGAAGTCTTGAGATCGACAGCATTTGTAGGCTCAATCAAAATAGGCGATCGCTCATGGTAGTGCTCCGGGAGAGTGTCAAGATTCCCATCGTCTGGTGCCTCAAAGAGGTTTTCACCATCGGATATGCTCTTTATTTTATCTTTTGTTTGATCTAATACTGCCAGATTCTGGTTTTCACCATTAGATCTTTCTTTTTTGTTTTTACTTTTGCAGCTGGGAGACTTGACACTCTCTTGATCAAAAACTTTATGTCGAAAATCACTGGTGGAACAATCATTTGTATCATCTGCGGAAAGAAAGTTTACGATAGCTTCGTCAGTTGGAAACATAGGTATATTGATAGGTTCGGATGAATCCCAATCAATGAGATCAAGATAAATCAAAGGTATAGGATCGTCAAGTTGTGTGAAATCGGCTATGGTCATGGTCATAACGGAGTGGTCGGTAGGATCCGAGGTATGAGGTGAGTCAATGATGATACTGTCCTCATGATAATCTTGTTCGTTTAGATCTGACTCAGTATTACTAGAATCATAGTCGATTTGTGGTTCAGATTCTTGTGGTTGGGACCCTGACCCTTCACCTTTAATTAATTGGTGTATTACATCATCCTCTTTATCTCTCTAGAATTCGTCATTATAAATGGTGTCCCATTCATATTTAGCAGATTCTGTGTCAGAATTGTTATCCAAGAAGTTTTGAACTGTTGCCAAACATGCTTCTTGTGAATCTGATCTTTCTTGCAATGTGAAGACAGTGCCATGCATTTGTTTGGATGTGCTTTCTTTGGAGTGAGTATCATAACCCAATCTAGTTTTCTCTTTTGCAGTAAGTCCACGGAGGTGAATGGGTTCAATTACTCCTTCCTTCCTTTTTCTGATAGGACCTTCATCATAGCCCATCTTCTGCATGATTGAATACCCTTTCCATATTTGTCTATGGGTAGTTTGACATTAGAGACTGCTTCATCTTCATCTTTATAGAGCCAGTTTAGAATTTCTGTATCCTCAGGATTTTCCATGGGGAATTTTTCTTTGATGAATTGTCCATTAAATTTTGTAATTGGCTCTATTGGTGTTTGCTTTGATGTTGATGCTACTGATATTTGATGTTCCCTGATAGATGGTTGTCTGTGTGATCAAGGTGATGTAGGTAGATTGGAAAGACAAAGAGAATATTCTCCAACTCCATGATCCTTAAATTTTATCTTTTTGTCAAAACTATTGGTCAATTGACTGATTTGTGTGTCAATTTTTAGAGAAGTACTAGCATGAGCTTCTCGATTATCAGGGACCAAAGTATCTTGACTGGCTTTTATGTTGGCACAAGTTTGAATATTGGAATTATCAGCTGATATTGTGATTTCCTGTCCATCATAAGGGAACTTTAGACATTGATGATAGGTTGATGGGACAACTTGCATTTCATGGATCCAAGGATGACCCAACAAGATGTTGTATGCAAGATCACAGTCCAGTACTTGACAGAAAGTATTCTTTATGACAGGGCCCACTCTGATTGGCAGCATGATTAGACCTTTGGATGCTCTTTCTTCATCATCATAAGCTTTTATGGTAATCTTTCTTCTGAAATCAATGGAGTCCTTAGAAAATCCTAAGGCTTTGACCAACTTCAAGGTACAAATGTTCAAACTAGCACCTCCATCTATTACAACTCGTCTGATACGGAACTTGTGAATCATGACTTCTAAGTACAATGATGAATTATGGGGATGAGTTATGGAAACGTCATCTTTATCAGAGAGTGAAAGACAAGTGGGTGAGGACAAGTGTCCTACCATGGCTTGAAATTGATTCACATCCAAGTCAGTGGATACATTAGTTTCAATGAGGGCTTTTTCAAGAATTTCCTTATGGGCTGGGGAAACCTTCAATAGTTCCAGAATAGAAATTTGAGTGGGGGTTCTCCGAAGTTGGTTGACCAAATCATATTGATGTTGAGGTGGAGGTTCAGTGGTTTTTGAAGAGGCGCCTTTTAAAACAACTTTAGCTTGCGCTCTTGTTGTTGCGTTGACTTCTCTATATTCCACCTTCTTGTTGACTTTAATGACATTGACCCGCTCGTCGTCTGAGTAGAGATGGTTGATTATATGATCATCATTGATATGATTCACATTTTTTTCAGAAGACTCACCTTTTTGATAATTGGGCAACGGATTACGAAATGCTTGGTGGTCTGCGTTGGTTTGTCGATTTCCTTCTACTGTAATGATTTCATTGTCAATTAAGTCTTGAATGGCATTTTTCAAGGCTTGGCAGTTGTTTGTGCGATGACCTTTACATCGATGATAATCACAATAGTATGCCTCATTCCATGATGGAGGCTTTACATTGGGTTCATAATTTCATTGAGGCGGTAAAGTAATGACATTTTTGGCCATCAGTTCTTTGAATGCAGATTCTAAAGATTGTCCCAATGAAGTGAAAGTTCTTCTATTCGAGAAGAATGAAAATCTTTGTGGATTTGAATTTGAAGTGTTCCCTAAAGAATTTTGATTCTTATTGTTTCCTTGGTAACCTTGGTTGTTGGAAGTCCCTTGGTTGGGAGTAGAGTATTGATTTGCGTTGTTCCTCGGAGCAGGATTATTTCCGTGATTTGCAATCAAGTTGACATTGTTATTGCAACTGTTTGGAGCACTAAGGAAAAATGGTTTGATCGAGGCATGATTCGCGTCAACAACACCATCGTTCACCATATTTTTGTTGTGAGTCCAAAATTTGGACTTGTCCTGATTATTATGATGGTTGGATGAGCTAGGATTTTCTTTGTCATGTTTTATTATGGCTCTTTTGACCAAAGCATTTTCAATGGTTAAGGCATCTTCGATCATTTTCTCAAAAGAAGAAGGACAATGTAAGTTCAAGTGATAGCTCATTTCCGAATTTAAACTGTTGATGAAAGTAACCATCTTTTCTTTCTCGGGAACAGGACGTGGGTATCTGGCAAACATTCTTCTCCATCTCTGAAGAAATGTAATGAAAGGTTCACCAGGTTTCTGTGCAACTTTACAAAGATCTATCATGGTGATTTGATGTTGTATGTTGTAAGTATATTGTGATATGAATAGGTTGATCAATTCTTCGAATGTTCTGACGGGAGGTGTGATCTTAGATAACCATTCCATAGAGTGTACTCCGAGACTCCTAGGAAACAGTCGCATCAAGTAAGTATCTTCGTGAGCAAATTCCAATGTTAGGTTTCTGAAGTCTCTAATGTGATCGATTGGATCCATTTTCCCATTATAGTGATCAAATTTTGGCATTTCACAATGCTTGGGAAAAGGAATCATGTTTAAACTTATGTCGAAAGGATAAGGACAAATGTCCTCGAGAGTGTATTTCTTTGTGGTTGTTCCCCCTTGTAATTCTCTAACTTGTCCTTGAAGTGACTTGATTTGTTGGGTCAAGGCACTAAGATCAGAAAGGGGTGTCTCTTCAAGTTTGTTTTTCAAGTTTTCAGTGTCAAAGTCGTGAGGCAATTTAGCCCCTTGTTCAGCTAGATAGCAAAAATATTTTTCCTTATCTCGCTGCAAGATCTTTTCAATGGCTTTATGGAATTTTGGATCTTGTTCAGCCTCTCTAAGACGTTCCTCATCTTGTTCCTCATCACTATCCACCTAATTTTTATCTCTGTAATTATGAAAATGATTTTCTTCTCTATTGTCCATGTTGTTGTTGAAAAGTGGATTTTGATTTATGTTGAAAAGGGGATTACTGCTTTCTCCTTCTTCTCGAGTGTTTTGAATATGACTTTCTTTTTGGATTGTATCCTTTAGTTTATTGTGTTGGGATCTTGTGGAGATAGGCATATGAATTTGGAAAATTCTTCTAAACTTAGACCCTAGTTTTGACAAGTGCGATGGTGATGATATCTTGATCCGATAAGATATGGAATCTTATGATATGATCAAGGATGCCCCTAACTTATTGATTGTGGCTTCCAAATTGATGAAGGATTTCAGAATCCTGTTAGGGAAGTTAAACCAAAAATTAGAAAGTTGTTTGAGAGATGCACTCTTAAAGTTTTGATCTTCATTTTCAAAGAAAGGTTCCAAAATCAATGAAGGATTTGATTGGGGTGTGAAGGATACTCTATAGAAGGTTGGGGTATGTTGTCAAACTCAAGAGGTTGGTTATGATTATGTCGTTGTGACAGAGCTAATCTCTGATAATAAGCTTGGGAATCTAAGGGATCTATAGCATATTCATCAGTGAATCCTCTAACAAAATCCTGATATTTGTGAAGAAATCCTCGATAGTGAAGCAAGACTTGTCAAATTTTGTACAAGAATTTTCTCTTTTGCAGTGTTTTCTTGTATCCTAACGGTTTCTTGGGTTTTCTGATTCTTTTAGACAATGATTTCTTGGGAAACTTTGTTGACTTCCAATTTCTAAGCATAGGAATGTTATTAGGAATGTTTTTGAACCAATGGTATGAAAAAAAAACTCTTGAGTGGTTTTCAGTTGTTGTTCTTCATATTTCTTTTGGATGATCTCTTTATCTGAATTAATGTAATGGAAGACACAACAAAATTTTTTGAAAACAGTTGTTCTTTAAGCCCTATACTAACATGAAGTGTTTGATCAAGAAATTTTTTTTCATCAAATGTTTTCACGGGTTTTGTACATGAAAGACAATTTCAGACAGACTCACTCTTAAATGCTCAAGTAGGTCATTCTAGTAATCAACAGCCCACATCTTAGAACTGCGTCGACTCACACAACCGTGTCACCCCCGAAGGGGCGCCCGTGTTTTTGTCTTTTCCAGGCGCATACTCAGAGTTACGGAAGTGGATACCGGATCCCCTGAGAAAACGGTCCTTGGCAGTTATATGGTGAGTATCTTGGGGGCAGATTCTTCCCTCCCCTTGCACTGTGATTATCAGAATGTTTGGCAACTGACTCAGCTGGCCATTACACTAGGTTCGTAGTAAGGATTTCCATTCGGTGTGGCAATAATAAACTCCCTCAGGAGACCTCCCAACCTTTAGAACAAAGATTTTGGGGATGGTTATCTTGCACACTACCAGCAAAAGAGGGTTTCCCCAAATTCGCTTTAAATTTTATAGTGGGGCGGAATAGCCTGGCTTTGGCTTGAACCCACTTGAGTCGTTCCTCTTGGGTGATTACTTTTTCCCACAAGAGCAGGCTCTCTAAAAGGTTTTATCAAAGCTTAAAAATGCATAAAATAGAATAGATGAGTTTGGAATTTTGATCACCCAGTTAAGGGGAGAGCATAGGCCTATCACCGTTTAAATCAAAGCAAGCAAGAGTTCATTTTTAAGCCCAAATAAACAATTTTCTATGCTAGGTGAAGATATTGCTTCACCAAAACATGGAGTTCTTTTTAAGTCCCAAAATAAAAGATGAAGTGACTATCCTAGGATTGATTCATTCTTTCCATTTAAGTGACTATCCTAGGGTTGCTTCATTCTTTTAAAGTTCCTACTGGCCGCGGTCGCGTCGGATCTAGTTAAATCATATTTAAGTTACAGATTACAATTTGCTAAAACAGATATCAAGGGCGCTAAAACAGAGTTTATGGGCGCTGCAGGATGGATTACGGGCGCTGCAGGATGGATCACAGGCGCTGCAGGATGGATTATAGGCACTACAAGATGGATTACAGGTGCTGCAGGATGGATTATAGGCGTTGCAAGATGAATTATAGGCGCTGCAGGATGGATTACAGGCATTGTAGGATGAATTATAGGCGCTGCAGGATGAATCACGTGCGCTGCAGGATGGATCACAGGCGCTGCACTGGGTGTTAATTTTGCTGAAGCGTGTTTATTGCGCTAATACGTTGTTTTAGCCGTGACCTTTCAGAAAAACCTACAAAAAGATGTTAAAATAAGGGCAAGAGCCCCACGGTGGGCGCCATTTTATGTGTGTATGAAATATTGGATCAAATTTAAATGAAAATAAAACACATATTAATAAAACATTAAATTAGAAAAACTGAAAAAAAAAAAAGAATATGCAAACCATAACAGCAGCTTCCCGAAACCGTTTTATCTTCCTCTAACTTCAGCGTTTTGTTGGTTTCTAGATAGCTCTCAGATCAGCGGATCAAGCTCAACAAAAGGACAGCTAAAGAACAAGATTCTAAATGCAAAACTATGTTGGGTGCAAAGCTATGCTAAAATGAAAGATATTGCTGTGATATTAAAACTGATATGAATGCAATGCTGATTTGCGTGTATGAACATAGATATGCGTCGATGTGCAAAATTGAGTGCGTGTGTGTGCATGTGAATGATTATGCCTAGTGTAACCAAAAGCTTGGATTTGTGCCAGAATTTATAGATTTTTCGAACAGATTCGATTGACTGAATTGATCGACGATCCGGATTAAGCTTGTTCAATCGGACAGTGGAGGATTTTTGAAAGTGGAAGAGAAGGATGGAAGGTTTCCCTTTTCTTCAATTGTCGTCATTGAGTTTCGAAGGGAAACTTCCATTTCGAAGGATGAGATGCGAATTTGGAAGGGTGAGTTAGCACGAGTTAGAAATTAAATAAAATAAATTTATTTAATTTGGAAGTGGAGACGGAAATGGAAACTTACATAATTAAATAACTCATATTTAATTATGTTTAAAATGAAATTAGAGTGAGGTGGAAAATATTAAATAAAATATTTAATATTTTAATTTGATTATGGGATGGAGAATATTCCATTATTCAAATATTAAAAAATATTTAAACTTTAGAATAGAATGATAATTAAATATAAATAAATTATAAAAAATTATTTAATTTAATTAAGCGGAGGGTAGAAATGTTAGTAATTAAATAAAATTATTTATTTAATTCAAGGTAGAAGAATTTAGAAAATGAACGATATAAATAAATAATTACATTTATTTATATGTAGATGACATTAGAGGAATTAACAAGCTTAATCATGACCATTTTTAGACATATACAGTTAGTTCAAAAATTGATTCATATAGGATATTATTGGAGACACATGGAACAAGATTGTTTTGCATACGTGAATAAATATCATAAATGTCAAGAACACAACAATTTAATTCATGCTCCTTCTTCCGAGCTTCATGCCCAAGTTCCTATTTGTCCATTCTCAGTTTGGGGTTTGGATCTTATTGGAAAAATATCACCACCTTCTTCCACTGGACATATGTTTATCATTACCACAACCGAATATTTTACAAAATGGGTATAAGCTATTCCTCTTCATTCCATGACAGCTGATGCAATATGTCATTTCATATTGGAACACATTATTGCTCGCTTTAGTCTCCCTTCCACATTGATTTCGGATAACAAAACCTCATTTAAGAACAATGATGTGAAGAAATTCCTATAAAAATTTCATATTCAACATCACTTTTTGACACCATATTACCCATAACCAAACGGACAATCGAAATTGAATAATAACTCTTGAAAAAATACTATGAAAAATAATAAGTAAACATAACAAAGATTGGAATACTCAACTAACTTATGCATTGTGGGCTTACCATACAAGCATTAGAACATCTACTAGAACCACCCCCTATAACCTTGTTTATGGTGTTGAAGCAATAATGCCCTTGGAGTTAGAGATTCCTTCATTGTGAATTGCTCTTAAAGGGCTTATCGATGATACTACTTATGAAGATCAATGATTGCATCAGCTTGAAATGGTTGATGAACAATGTATCAACGCTCTCAAGCATCTCCAAGATTATTCCAAAAGAATGTAACATGGTTATAACGATGTATAGGAGCGAAATTGCACCCCTTGTGTAAATCCCCTTTTGCATACCCACACCCACCTACCTTCCATCCACTTGGCACGTGTTTTGTACATCAATGAGGAAATTTTTGTCAAGAACCCGAGCGTGACGTGTGGACGTCTGCATGGCGTTCTGCCGTCCCTAACATATTCCTGCATTTGGAGTTCGCAGGGATGTTGCACACCTCATTGGGGTCGAATTATAACTCCTATGTGTGACCAACTAACTCAAAACAACTCTTTTTGGCCTTCAAATCCATTATATTCACTATCACTTCATCTTCTTCACATTCAATCAATCTCTCTAGCAATTTTCACTCTATTTTCTTCACACTTTAGGGATCTCTTGAGCATACTCTTGAAGCATTATACTAGAATTTTCAAAATTCCATTAAGTATTGCAACAATTGGTTACTCTGTCAACTTCATTCTTGCATGTGTTTCCCTACCATAGAAGCTACAAACTTGGAGTCTTGTGATACCTCCCTTTGTTATAGTTGCGGTTGTGGTTACTTTTCTAAGTTCATTACCTTGCATTCTCCCTTTATTGGCCTTGAGTTCCTTTGGGTGGAGGTGGTATAGCATCAATTTAATTTCACATTGTGATTTGATAGAGTAGCTTTTATCTTTTGTAGTGTTCAATGCATTTCCTTTTATCTTCTTTATCATACTTTTCTACTCTATTGCTTTTTTGGCTATCCGTGGAGGTGGAAACACCAAAGTGGGGGTTTCATTGAGGCAAAGCCCTATATAGCCCCAAAAATTTTCCCCTTTTGCTTGTGTGTAGGTGAACATGTGCGTGAAGCTCACTAGTGAACTAGCACTTTTGTGAGTTGATATTCGTCACCCTAGCTTTCATCTACTTACTTTATCATTTCCACATTTACATTTTTACTTTATTATTATGTTTCATTAAAATTAGTTAGCTAGGCTATCAATAGGCTTCTAGTAATTTTCTCATTGTATTTTATGTTTTCTGGTCATACATACACCAACACGCCAAAGAGACGCTAACACGTCGCGTTGTCATCCCAGACCCGTGCTATTGTCCTCGGACAGAGAGTTGTCTGAGGTGCAGTTTCAACTCCAAAAACTAGCTCATCTATCCCCAAGTAGATATTTGGGTATGTCGAGTGACAAAAGTGCTTGAAAGTGCTCTTCATTCTTGATCCTCATCCAAACACATCTATTAGAGTGAAGTAAGTTAGGCAAGCCCTCTGCTCTTGGATCTCTGTGACCTAGAGCCTTGATGTGGTTGGTCCCCCTCTCTTACATTTTTAGTGAACTCGACGTGAACAATGTCTATCCATTTGTTGGTATAGAGAATTTTCCCTCGCACCTAGTGAATATTGTAAGCCTGAGTGTTGTAAAGGTTTATGAGCATCACAACCTAGTCCACGATTTTCGAGTACATTATTAGGAGAAGTGTGAGACAACTACCAATGGAGAAGACGAGGGTCACTTCTAGTTTCACCTCCAGTTTCTCTACTGGTCTAGCTATCAATTTTACCACTAGTTTTCCTACACGCTTTACTAACAAGATGGGTTTTGTAGATGAGACCACTTGTGCTCCTACTCCTCCAACATCCCCTACAGCTTTGTCCATAGAAGAGGATGATGTTGTTCATATCACTACAAAAAGCCTTTTGGCATTGGATAACAAATTGTCAGACCTTGAGAACCATTTGGAGAGAGCACCAAACATGGTGAGAGCCACTAGGCTTACTAGCAAGGTGAGACATCTGCTACGAAAGGATCAGATAGGCATAGAGTTCTTATGTGGCCTTGCCGATCTAACCGAAGTTTATATCCCCTCATATAAGCCTAGATCGGGTACCACCTGAGTGGAGGTTCTCGATGCCTATGAAAGGCATATAGGTGTTTCAATGCCTACCACATTTGTATGCATGGTCGAAATAGGCCATGCGATTAGTGTCTCTTATGTTTCTCAAAGGCCTAACACTCTCAAGGTGAGTAGAATACCCCTTGGGTTCAATTTCACCCCTCCTACTGCCTCTGGTGGTGGAGGCTCCAGTGGAATGAGTGGTGGTGGATTTTGTAGTGGAGGTGGCATTGGCAGAGGTGGCTTTGGTGGAGGCCATGGTGATGGCTCTAATGGAGGCCCTATTGGTGGTGGTGGCTCTGACGGTGATCACAGCGATGACTCTAGAGGTGTCTCTCGAGGTGGCTTTAGTGGTGGTGGTTTTGGAGGTTCCACTAGGCCTTTGTCATCCTCTGACCCAGTTTTGAATGCCCTTCTTCATAACATGGGTCAGATACAAAACTAGCTAGGAAGCCTTTCCCAGGCCTTTGCCCAACCTATTTTTCAACCTTTCTTCTAACATAGCCCATTGTCGATAGCAATATTGAGCACTCCCTTCCCACAAGGAATGGAGATTCCCAAGTTTGAGAAGTATGGTGGCAAAGGGGATCCACAAACACATATATCAGCCTTTAATTCCATGTGTATGAATTTCTTCCATCATGATGCTTTGATGGAAAAACTATTTCCCTGATCTCTCAAGGACACAACACTCGAGTGGCATTGTTCCTTGCCCAAAAATTATGTATTTTTATTTGATCAACTTGAGAATTAGTTTCTTCACAAGTTCCAAGCTAAAATTGGTCCGAAGATGACCTTCTCAGATCTCATCTAATGTAAGCAAGGGGATAACAAGAAGATAACCGATTCCATAGCATGATACCAAGAGCTCTTTTCACAAATCTCATACTCACTGCCCGATTCTGATGTGAAAAAGGTGTTCATAAGCAACCTACAATGAGCTTGGTAGGAAAATTTTTCCCTAATGAAATATCCTTCCTTTGCATGCATCTGTGTGCCACGTTATGAGAATATCAACAAATGGTAGTGAAATTTGGGGGATCCTCCTTGTACTCCTGTTCAGAAGGAAAATCTATTGTATCTATCTCAGAAAAACACAAAGTTGTTGCAAATGTAGTCACCGTGATGAATTAGTGGAATCTTATTCTTCCATCTTGCAAAAGTTGTTGAAGGATAAGATCATAACCTTGGAAAACCATCAACCTCTTAAGGAACCTTATCCTAATTGGTATGATGTGAATACTTTATGTCAATACCATCAAGTTATTGGGCATGATACCAAGCATTATATGCACCTGTGTCATGAGATACAAGATCGCATCGATGACAGTACCATTCATCTCGATGGGATGAAACAAAATGCAAATAAATCAGTGGAGAAAGACAATAGTGAGTTGCAGATCTACATGGGCCCATTTTCGTCTCACTCTACTAACTTGATTATTGAACCTTTTGATTCTTCTACTTAGCCCTCGGTGTACGTTAATATGGTCATGATTACTCCTTCCCTACAGCCTACTATTGGTTAGCCAGACGTGACATTCACCTCGCAAGACATGCCCTTGAATAACAAGCCATCTCCCCTCTACATTCTCACTCACCTCATTGGAAACATTGTGACAAGGGTCCTAGTTGACCCCACAAGTTGAATGAATGTTATTACAGAGGAGATACTATGGTTAAATTCATTGAAAAGGGAGGAGTATTAAGAAACAAAGTCCTCCATTCATATGCACGATGGTCTCTCCCTTAAGTCGTATGGCTCAATAACTCTTTCCATCCTAGTCGAACCTAGGGCTGTGAATACAACCTTTGACGTTATTCCAAAATCCAATTTATTCAGAATGAAGTTAGGCATCCCATGGCTAGCTTCCACAAACAAAATTTTATGTTATTCATAAATGTTTAAAATTCTCCCACGAAGGTGTTGTGCATGTCATGCATGACACTGGATATTAGTTGTTGGTGTCTCATGGGGGCTATTTGTTGGATAATTTTTGACCTGCCTCAGTCAGTCCGCTTCCCCCTAGAACGGACCTACTTTACTAAAACTATGTGAAGTATAAGATCAGGGGTAATGGACAACCAAAATTGATCCCTTCAGTAGTGCAGTAGAAACCTTCCTCCTCTTCTCAAAAGGGAAAGGAGAGGCCTACCCATCCTCGAGGTGCCTCTTTTGCTCCACTTGCTCAAGAATATTTTTGGATGTCTACTCCTAGATTCAACATAAGAATTCCAATGGTGCCTGCTTGGTGTAAAGCCAAGATTAGGATATCAGACCTTCCTACTTTGCCTACTGGACCTTGGCCCTACCTATTTTTTAGGGGGAAGGGTTCCCGCAGGGAATCCTCTATGTCTCAGCCTCCACAACATCCCACCGCTCTTGGCCTCAAAGTAGTGAATGGGAAGAGGCCCATCGTCGAGGCACTAGAGCCGACTCCCCCCATTGTCTTTCAATCTC
>VDFB02099538.1:15000-17664 GCA_007258455.2 Sequoia sempervirens | reverse complement strand
GCTATTTTGTTTCATTTTGGATAAGGATATGTTGGGAAAATATTGTATAGTTTGTTGAAACAAAAATTGTTTGATTTATGGTTTGACTTTTGCGGCGATGGTTTGACATGGGTTTCTTACTGTGATTTTTTGTGTTTTGTGGGTTTTGGCATCTGAGTGACTATTGATACCAATATTGTTTGATTTATAGCTTTCGTTTTCTGGGTATGGTTGCAACTCTCTAGCTTAGGGTATATTGTTTCATTTATGGCTTCTGTTTTGTGTGAATGGTTGCAAAATAGTTAATCTGGTGTGTTTTTGTGATTTTTTCCATCTGTGTTGTTTTTGAAACCAATATTGATTCATTTATCATTCACATTTTGTGGTGAAGCTTTTGAATTGGTTTGTTACTATGAGCTTTCTGTGTTTTGTGGCTTTTCATGTGGGTCACTGTTGAAAGCCATATTTTTGTGGTGATGGTTGCAACGCAATGAAATAGTTAATTTTATACAGGTTTTGTTGTTTTCTGCAAGGCAGTGTTGATTGTTGTCCTCTGGCTTGGGGTATATTGTTACCTTTTTGATAAGGTTCTATTGAAAAAAGACTATATAGTTTGTTCACACCAATATTGTTTGATTTATGGTTCAGCTTTTGTAGGGATGGTTTTGTACATGGGTTTGTTATTGTGATTTTTAGTGTTTTGCGAGTTTCTCCATCTGGGTGACTATTGATAACAATATTGTTTCATTTATGGCTTTCATTTTATGGTGATGGTTGCAATGCAATAAAATAGATAATGTTATGTAGTTCATGTTGTTTTGCATAAGGAATTGTTTATTGTTGTTGTCTACCTTAGGCTATATTGTTTCATTTATGGCTTCCATTTAGCATGGTCGTGGAAAAGGTGGTTGATTATTTTTTGATTTTTAAAATGAAAAGCATTTGGTGTACTGATAGAGAAGGCCAGTGAAATGGCATCAACATTAATTGTTGTATGGTTTCCGTGTAGTGGGAATGGTTGTAAGCAATAACTGCCTTTTAAAGTTTTGGAAAACATAGCGAATTCCTGTGGAATTTTTGAGAGGGCATTTCCCTATGGCTATATACTCTTCTGTAGAGTGCAATCAATATTGCGTATATATGTGCATCTAACTTCAGAAATATATATATATATAGATATATTTATATTTATATAAAGAGAAACCCACAAAGATTCACAGTAACAAACCAAAGTAAAAGTATACTCATTTCTCAATAAAACCTTATAAAAAATTGAAACAATATAGCCTTCTCAACAACACCTCAAAAATTAAAAGTGACAAACCAATCCAAAAATATACTTCTTTATGAATAGAACCTTATAAAAAATTGAAACAATATAGCCTTTTCAACAACACCTTATAAAAAATGAAACAATATAGCCTAGGCTAGAGAAAAATAATCAACAATAGCTAATGTAACCAAACATAAAGTGTACAACATTAACTATTTTATTCCGTTCCAACCATAACCACAAAACAAAAGCCATAAATCAAACAACACTGGTTTCAACAGCGACCCAGATGGAGAAACCAACAAAACCATGGCCACAAGACCTTTGCAGAATGATAGCCACATAACACAACCATAAACAAAACAAAATTTCTTTTAACAAATAGTATTGTCTTTTCTCAACAACACCTTATTGAAAATTGAAACAATATAGCCTTTTAAACAAAACCTTATTGAAAATGAGACAATATATGCCGAGCTAGACAACAACAATCAACAAAAACTACATAACGTCAACAATTTTATTCTGTTTCCAACATAGCCACAAAACACAAGCCATAAAGAGAAACCCACAAAAAATTGACATATATATAAATATATGTATATATATACATATATAAACCTTATAAAAAATTGAAACAATATAGCCTTTTCAACAACACCTTATCGAAAATGAAACAATATAGCCTAATCTAGAGAACAATAATCAACAATAGCTAATGTAACCAAAAATAAAGTGTACAACATTAAATATTTTATTTCGTTCCAACCATAACCACAAAACGAAAGCCATAAATCAAACAACATTGGTTTCAACAGTGACCTAGATGGAGATACCCACATAACCGTGGCCACAAAACCCATGCAGAATGATAGCCACATAATGCAAGCATAAATGAAACAATATTTCTTTTAAAAAATGATATTGTCTTTTCTCAACAACACCTTATCAAAAATTGAAACAATATAGCCTTTTAAACAAAACCTTATTGAAAATGAGATAATATAGGCCAAGCTAAACAACAACAATCGACAAAAACTACATAATGCCAACAATTTTATTCTGTTGCCAACATAGCCACAAAATACAAGCCATAAATAGAAACCTGCATAAAATTGACATATATATATATATATAAATATATGTTTATATATACATATATAAACCTTATCGAAAATTGAAACAATATATCCTTTTCAACAACACCTTATAAAAAATGAAACAATATAGCCTAAGCCAAAGAACAATAATCAACAATAGCTAATGTAACCAAACATAAAGTGTACAACATTAATTATTTTATTCCGTTCGAACCATAACCATAAAACAAAAGCCATGAATCAAACAACATTGGTTTCAACAGCGATCCAAATGGAGAAACCCACAAAACCATGGCCACAAAAGCCATGCAG